>QVNW01001279.1:0-51321 GCA_014825475.1 Pseudomyrmex flavicornis | reverse complement strand
CAAAACTATTTGTTACTCCTAGAGCTCGTCAAGACGCATCAAACCATGTGGTTTCAATCGCGATTATGTCATTATTTCAAGTTTGTTGTTCTGCATGAAAAACGCATTTAAATGCAAAAATCAGTGCCTTTCCCGAGTCAAAATTTTGATGCTACTTTCACACTTTTGAAGATACTGTGCACCTATTTAGTTGACCTATATGTCTTTTAAAGTAACGAGTCGCGCAAGAAAAAAATTTTTTATTAATTTCTTAACACGCGCTGTAATTTTTTGGCGGTAAGTTACAGATTTATTGTTTCGCAGTCTTTTTACAATATAATTCCGCTATTTTCTCAGAAATCTTCTCGTTGTGGAAATAATTACCATGGATTATTAATGTCACGTCAGTGACGTGTCATTTGCGAGATGAATCAGGTTGATTTTCTTTCGTCGGTTTCAGCTTTTCTCGAGATAATCGATCGTACAAAATCAAATTCTTTGAAAATCCACAAGTCATCGACGACTCCTCGTATAAAAACGGAATAGAATAAAACGCGGTTGAATCCCGAAAATAAAAATGTTGATAAACGCGGTGCGCGTGTGTACGCAACTTTTCGCAGCAAATACACATCAACAGAACTTTCTTTTTCCCCATGAATCCTCAATCTCGCCTCCGATTCTTGCTTCTTTTCCCCTCGTTCCCGGAGAAAGTTGTCATGAAGCGCGTAATCGACAGAATAAATCGCGCGCGGCCGAAGATAACAGTAAAAGCGTGCGTGCCGGATATAAACGTTGTGGAAATAATTTGTAAAACCGCGATCTCGACGAAACGATAAGCAAATCAATAGACAATATTATTAGGATGCGAAAATCCAAACAAAACTTAAATTCTGACTGATACATAACACGCGTCTATATTCGAATCTTTCAAGAGAGGTAACAAAATAAAAAAATTCTCGAATAACTCTTTTATTTTTAGAATAAGCGGTGTTATTTCCTATAGCGCATTATTCTTGCTGTGTCATGCGTTTACCGTGTTTTCCCTAGTAATGTCGAACGTGATGTCTCGATGAAGTTATTTTAGTTTGACTTTCGTTTAAGACGCGCGCCGTTTAAAGTGCTTTCGCTCAAATGACGCGGAATAATATCATCTGCTCGGTGATGCAAGATCGCGCGGCTATAATTGAAAAGTCAGTAGATCGTATCTCTATAGCACTATCCTTTCTCACACGCTCGACATACCGTCTTTTTGAGTAACATTTATTGATAGAATTAAATCATAACATCGGAATTGATATGAATATTACTTATTGTACAACAAAAACTTAATTTTAAAATAATTGCAATATTCAATTATACTGATAGACTATTGTTCAATAAATAAACGTACAACATAAATGGGCAAGCGAGAATTTTACACTTTGTGAGAAAAGATAGCGAAACGACTCCAGATGGATGGCGAAGGTAACAAAGAACTCGGGTCGTATCGTCTTCCCGGGAAAAAAACCACGTGCCTCATCTTGAATCATCGTGAGTTTTAAAGCCAGCTGAAACGAACCGGTTCCACGTTAATCGCTGTTTTGCTTGAACCTGTCCGAGGGAAAGATTAACAACAAAGGTTTCCGAGTGATTCGGAACTCTTCTAATTTCGGACCGAATATACTTACATTCAAAGTGGCGAAATAACGTTTCTTTCTACGTATTTTTTGTACGATTCGCCTCTATACGACTGACTTTGCAGTAAGTATCACGAAAATTGCATATACCTATCCATAATTTGATCCTTTTAAAGTCTTGATACCATTAAAATATTTTTAGTCGTATCGAGAGATCTGTTCTAGTTTAGTACGTACTTTTATCTTTATTTCCATTGAATAATGTATTGCGTGCTAGATCGGCATCTACCGAAATAACGTACCTGTGCGAACATTCCTATTTGTTTTCCATCAAACTTTACGTCACTCATTTTTGCCTATGTTTTTCTATCCACATATCTTTTGTGTGTATCAACCTTTCAAAGTTTTATAAGAATTCACATGATATCTTTTTGAAAGACTCAAAAGATTCTTTTTTATTAGAACTCTATTTTCGAGAAAACAATTTGCGGTAGACAAATGCAGATAAATAATTGTCGAAGCTTTTGTAAAGATTTGCAAACGATTACCAACTTTATATAATTAAATACCGCATCATAGATTTGACGTGGCATGTTCAATCAACTGTATCGTTAAAATGTAAACACAAAATTGTATATTATCAGTTTTTTTGCAGTGATTAAAATCGACCTATATCTTCGATCGAAGTGTGCGCTAAAATCACACGAATCTCGTTAAAATCGCAGATTACGCGCGCGAGTTAATATGCGATTCGATAATGTCCATCGATGGTGTGTCTATTTGCACTTCTCGTCTCAATTATCTTTGGTTTTATTCATCAATTTTGTCCGAACATGCAACATGACCATATTGTTACCGACATCGAGAGAACAGTGTTGCGCAATCGTCGGATGACAAACTACGTTCTAACTAGATGACGCGAAGTGCTGCGCTTCTACTGAAAGCGCACAACGAACGACACTCTTTGCGCGCGGGATCGGTAGGTGAAGAGTACGAGTAGTTTTCCTGTTATAGGTGAACAACGTGTCCTTGTTTCAAATCAACTCGCGCGTGCCCAACATTTCCAAGCAAGGCCGATATTTCACACATTAACTCGTTCGCAGTTATCGTAAACTTAGCGTCAAAAAAACTATGCAATTCATAATTCACAATTAGTAATTCGTAGAGACTATTCGCAAATGTAAATCTCTTACATTAATCGCGATTTTCTATGTCATTCGTAATTAGGTAATTAGGTTGTTTCTCAGTTCGTGTTACTTCGACAATATTTGGTAAACGTTTAGTCGGTTAATCTGTTAAGAACTTGTCAAAAACATGAATTATAATAATAACGCATAGTCTAGCGCGAATAGGTTGATTTGTATAATGATTCGAGTCCTTTATTATTACTTTATAAGATATTACGAGCATGTACAAATATTTCTTTCGGTAAATTGGAGAAGCTCTCGACTAATTTGCATCGTTGACTCGATTATCCAACACGAAGTTTAGAAACGCGATCTCCTCCTCGGTCGATCGTGTATATATCGTGACTTCCGTGTTGTGAGTTTCGGTTTCTAAGCAACACCGCATTGCTGTACGTACATTTCTGTGGAAACGATAATCGAAATCGCGCCAATAACGCAGGGTGGCAAAGAGGTTAGTGACCCAACGAGATCCTCGCTAACCAATATGCGTCCGTTTTTAATCCTCTGCGGACAGCGATCTCGGAATCATTTTTGAACCGTAAGAAAGTTCTCGGTAATATATCGATTCAAAGAATCATTTGGTTCTGAATATTTTTCATTAAATCACGGATCAAAGATTTTTCACCAGTCCGATCTGTCGGAGAGAGTTAAAAAATAAAGCTAGACTTTTCGATAATTTCGACGAGTTGCCACTGTCAAATCGGATGGTGAGATATTGAAAAGCTATAAACAAAAGCGTCGATTTAAACGAGCAAACGCGCGGAGCGAAAGTTATACGTCTTCGAAGAAGCGAATTTACGTCGATCTTCTCTGAGCGTCGGAAGCGAAAGTTTTTTTACCGCGCTATATAATCGAACGAAAACGGATTTGATGAAGCGAAACCGTCTACTGGACAGAAGTTGAATCTACATACATAAACGAATGGAGCGTGTCATCGTGGGTATTCGTCCGGAAAATTGATAGAAAGTAGCCGCGAGTCAACTAGATGAATAACACGATTGTGATCGTCTTTAAATTACTCGGGTAATTTGCGGACAAAAAATAATAACGAGTTCCTGCGGAGGAACTGGATTATGTAAATAGGCGATTAATCTCGGCAAAGTTAACACGAGTAATCGCTCCGAGATAATGTGCGCGCGATTCCGAGCAACCGCTAACACAAATGAAAAGAAATTAGTCATTTCATTACAATACAACTGTGTATGTTTGTTGCGACGACGGAATGCGTCTTGTTCTATTTTTAGGTTCACTTGTTAATGTAAAATTCAACAGCTGATGTTACTGACCGATACTCTCGATAATCACGTTTCGATCTTTTACAATATTATCAAGATCAAAAATAATAATGCTGTGAAAACTTAATTATGTGTGCTGCTGTTCTATCAAATGGCAATTTTTTAGCAATGAAGTTTGTGTTTTACTATTATTTAATCAGCAATTCATTTTCTTTAGTCACATAACTTGTGATTTCATTTGGTAAACGTAATTATCAACAATTTTTCTCATTTTAATTTTACGACTGCAATAAATGCAAAGCCAGAGTCTCTTACTTTTATTTAAATATACTTTGCGTGTAATCGCAGTTTTATTATAAAACGTATCTTCGCATATGATACAGAAACAACAATTAATTGTCATTTTCACTTGCAATATTTTTTACCGGTTGTTATATACTTGGAAAGCTTCTGCCAACTTCTTTTTACAATCGATTAAAATTCCCAGACACCTCTGGCGAGGCCGGAATCTGGTTGTGTAGACAACGATTGGTTAGGAACCGTTGGTCTCGAAAAAAGAATAAAAAATACGGTTTGTATGTCGGTGAAGGCGGCGTTGCCAACCATCTTCTCTTGTCTTTAAACTGGACCATCTGCTAACGGTAATGGGAAGCATCTCCCGCGTAATTTCTCATCTCTCAATTAACTCCTTACTTGCAAAATTGTTTTTTTTTTTTTTTCTCGTTTATCGGAAAATGATATTTCGCGCAAAAAATAAAATAAAAATGCTCTAATCACGGATAATTGCAGAATATTACAACATTGCGGGATATTATACCTAACAAGAAGAATATGTGCTGCAAAATGCATCGATAAAAAGATCAAGTTTTGTTGCGTTTTTCATACACCGTTATTTCTTAACGGTTAATAAGGAAACCATCGGTCGACCAGAGTTTTTTACCACAAAAGTTGTAATTAAACAAAATCACAAACAGATTCTTTCTTTTTGCATTCTATATTTGTTGGATACAATTTTTGTGCCGAGATACTTTTATTCGATCTTAAATCAGATAATTAATATTAAGAAAAAGCAAAATGGACTAAAGTAAATTAATAAAATTACTTTAACTGAAACTTTTAAAAATACAAGAAAATAGAAAATATTAAAAGTATATCGTAAAATATATGTATTGTATCTTATTGTAAAATACATATACATATATATATATTATCGAAATACAGATCATCTGTACGTAATTCTACTGAAGAAGACACAAACTTACGGTTGAAACGTTTGAAGAAAATAATATAATGATGATAAGTAGGAGCGTGCTCGAAAGAATGCTCCGTTATAATCCGCGATAATCTTCTACATTGTAAAATAAGCAACTTTACTAGGATTTACTAGAATTACGGAGTATTATCGATCCGCTCCTCGTACGGATTAGTTGGTTGATGCGGACGCCTATCGTGCCGCTTGTTCGATCGTGCCTGCATTTGTTAATATATCTCGAAAGTAACATAACACCTGATTCACGATTCCGTTGCAAATAAAAATCCGTTGTGTTTTTACACACAAATACATATGCGAGAGCATGTGTTAGCATACAAGTGTTCGTTAATCTTATTTTTTTATACACATTATTAAATTTTTTAGAGAGAGAATTTATGAAACATTTTGTAGAACGCGATGCTAAAAATTTAATCAATCGGAAGCAGTCGATCATTAGATATGAAACAATTGCGATTCCAACACTTTCACTGCCATCGTTATTTACACAATAATCGCTTGTATCGATAAACGCAACCAGATAAACAAACATTGACAAGACAAGAGTCACATAAGTGTCAGAGAAACGGATGTAACGTAACTGCTTGATATGCGAATTGTTAAATATTAAAAAAACATCACTTAACATGTATAGGTACGTTCGTAGAAGTTTGAAGCATGTTTAGATTAAAAATGAAAATAACAGAGCATCTATTATGAAAAATTTGGAGTAAATTCCGATCGGAATAACATCCATTTGTTTTTGGCGTTTTTTCTTTGACAGAAAATGAAAAAAGAAAAAACAATAAAAGTCGGATTCTGAGTAAATTTTTCTTTGACAAGAAAAGAAAAAGAAAAAAAGATTTTTATTTTCAGTTCAGTCTGAACGTTTGATTCAATTAATTAATAGAAACGAATGATTAATTTCAGACATTTTCAAGTTATATACGTATGATTTTGAACGAGAACAATATTTTTTTTTTAAGAACAATCTTCTCAAAATAATTTTACTAACAATAAGACATTTCTCTTTTATATTGATTTATTCACATTTATGCAAATGGATAATTGTGTATGTGTATTTCGTGACAAATAAATTAACCATTAAAACAAAACACCTTAGATCCCGACAAGATTTCGAGTACCTGATGTATTGGATGTATCCGTGCCTGGCGTCCTCGAGCAGAAACCCCGCAGGGTTCCTCATCTCTATCTTTTCGTACACCATCGAATCAATCCACGGGAACTTGCTCTTACGATGCTCTCTCGACTCTCCCGTGTCTAATCACTCGACGCCATCAACTCACGGTTGTTGCGCTGCACTTGTCCCATTCTAATCACTACAATTGAGGCACAAACGAACGCCCCGTAGCTGCCCGGAGTATGCGCGCATCTCCCGAGGCCACGCGTACTTCGTCGTCTTCTTTTACTTCTCTTCGCTCTCAGAGAACCGGCAGTTCCGAGAGACGATCGAGAGAACACTTTGTCTCACTTCGCACGGCTTCTTACCGAGTCACACATCCGCGCGAGCGAAAGCGAGAGGAAACCGGTTTCGCATTGAAAAACAGTGCACAACATGGTGCGACGTCGCGGGATCAACTGAAGTTCTCTGACCAGGCGCAGGCTGGCTGCGCAGCAGTCGAGAATTTCCCTCTCCACCATGCGCGTGCGCCTCGACCGACGCGCAGATTCGACTCTCGGCAGCTTCTCGGTCGATCGAGAGGAAGCCGCGAGACCGAACGCGGGAAGAGGAAGAGGACGAGGATAAGTTTCCTTCCATCACGCCACTCGTAACACTTATCACGTGAATTTATTTAACGAATGTTAAATAACATGAGATGATCAAAACAACGGATTTTTTTTTAATCGATAATGATCACAGCTGTATGCCGATATTTTAAATTTTCTCTCTAGCGCTATGAAGTGAAGAAAATAAGCGATTGCCGAGGAGAAATATTGAAGAATCGTCGTCATGTGTTTTATCCTCGAAAAAAATCGGTTGTCTCAACATCTCCAATATTATGCATGTTTTTGTTACACATAACTAGCATTACTTAAAAAAAAACTCGTAGTTTTTACGAAAAAAAAAAAAAAAAAAAAATTCAACTCAAATATTTAAGACCGCATGTTTTCCCTTTTTTTTCACGCCGAATTATCGTAAAATCACACGTAGAAGCGTTTCATAAAAGACTTTGTACGCGCTTTTTTTATGTGTATATATGTGTATTTCGCTGAACATATCTCGATTATTGAACCATTCACACCGTTCGAAACTTGAAAGAACATGTGATAATTGCTAGACAAAGAGGCAATGGATGATGCCTCTTGAATTGCGTAATCCAATCATCTACATTAGACATCTACATTAATCAGCGTTCTGTTTCTTTCTCAATCTTTTTCCGTTCAACATTTTTATAAACGTCGTATCTAGTAGACACGGCGCGATTACACGGCAAAAAGAAAAATTTATGTTTTGCGCGTAAAGCGAAACTCTGTGGCACCAAGTCGTTCTTTCTCGGATCAACGAGCATCATCGATCCACTCCGGAGTTATTGCATTCCTATCAAGTATATTTGTAAAAACGTAATGTGTTACACGCGTATATCATTATACCGAGTACATCATTAACAATTATCTATAATAAAGGAGATAATTTTATAGTTTTATCTGCAAAAATAAGGTTTCGTTGTATCTGAGATTACAATAAGCTGGACTAACATGTCGTCGTACTTCAACGTTGTTAATGATTAATGTTTTTACACGCGGCATCAGATACACGTCGAGCGCGCACAATTAATATTTATCATGTTCTACCTGTACTTGGAATGTACTACTTGCCGGCGAGTGCGGAAAAATTACCGATGCAAGTAGATGAGAAGAAACTCGCGAGAAATCACATCGATAGTCACGGTGCATCCAACTCTTACGTCATGCATATCAACAACATGTTAGAGAAAGAGAAACTCTCTCGATTTTTCTGTCGGTTAAAACACAACCAAGAATTATCGGACTGAGAAACGGAAATCTTTAGAGATCAGATATATCGCGTCGAATAGTTGAACGAATTTACGCATCTCGGAAATATTATTTGCAGTATTCTCGTGTATGTGTACATATATATTTAATGGCAAGTGAGGCTAATAGCGCGTGCGAATATCGCGGTAAGACACGCGATATGAAAATTCGCGCCGCGAAATACGTGTCATATCGCTTTTTTTATGTTTCCATCAGAAGGGAAGAATGACAAATGGGTCTAACGAACCCGCAGTTCGCTGTGGCCTTTCTTGCCGAAGTGTCTCGCATGGGGGAAAAGGGAGAAAGGTTTATCTTTACGGGATTGAAAATATGGTTTTTGTTTGCGTTTCCGGATTTTTTTTCTCGGAGAGTGCCGCTAAACAATAAAAGATTAAATCGCTTGGAGTGTTTATCAATTTATGAAAAATCAATGAGCATATATTAATACGCGTGTCCGAAGGTGAGAGATAAATAAAGCAAAAAATAGCGGCGAGAAAAGATCATACAAGTGCCAATTCAAGAGGAAGGGCAATCAATTCCAAGGGCGATTACGTAAATGACACGAGCGCAACGGAGATGAGAGGAAAAGAGATGTGTAATTATTACCGAGACTCGCGCTTCTATCGACGTCATATAAGTATTAGATGAATGACGTATTAGATTCTAATGTTCGGAACATATATTATCATCGGACAATTTCAGCTCAGATAATTTTCCTTCAGCGCGAAAAAGTAGCGGAAAGTTCAGAAAACGACGGCGCGCTAAAAGTTACATAAAAAAATACCGATTTTTTAATTTAGTTGTTTAATTACAATTAACTCGTGACGTTGAGTCTCGTCGCAAAACCACTTTGCGAACTTCTGTTTCAAAAACAATCGACTGATGCGTGGCGTGTGTTGCAAGGCAAAATCCGAAACCAATTAGCGGAGTTTCGGTGCGCGATTCAATCTCAAAAATTACGCAATGTCGTTCTCGCATTGTTCGTGCTCGCTGCGAGTGTACTAACTGAAATATGGATCAGGGTTATATGTATAACACGTATATATTTATCGCTTACAAACACATTCTGAGGAAAAAAACTATAAATTAACAAAAAAAACGACATTTCTCAAATCTCTTCATATTGTTTTCTTGTGAACGTGCTTTAGAATAATTGGAATAATTTGAATTTCGATTATTTGTTTGAATAATTAGAATCCGCGGTTTTTTTCTTCTCGGCTATTATTAGAAATAACTTAATGAAATAAGTCACGCCATTAATTTTTAAAAAAGACATTCTGAATTATTTATTGCGATTTGCAAGTGACGCTCGTATAAATAATATCAATGCCAGAGAAAATATTATAATTAAAACCAAAACAGAATTCTATTGCCGCATGTACTAATTCTCTTATTAGTTATTTCTCTCCTCTCTCTCTCTCTCTTTCTCTCTCTCTCTCTCTATATATGTGCGTGTGTGTGTGTGTGTTTTTCAAAAAATGCGAAAAGTCACATGAAAAACTATCAAGACTCGTTAATATAACTCGCGACTATAAAAAGCGATATATTGTACACACGAGAGAAAATACATTTATTATTATCCTCTCGTGACTCTTTAGTTAGTGAAATTTATGAACGACCGAGAATCTTGTTCAAGGATAGACCGTCTTTCTCAATCGGAGCAGCAGGTCGTCAGAAGTTCTTGCAAGCATCGGACCTCTTCTCTCCCGCTCGATACTCAAGGTACATAATCACGTCCTTAAAAATGCGATGCCGGACGCTAACTCGCTTTTTAGCTAACTCTCCCCGGACATTTCGCGTGTGTTAAACGCGTGTTAACAAGATCCGAGACACACGCACATAACGTTGAGACCGCGAAGACTATTGAAACCGCAAACGCTAATGTGATTAGAGAGAAAATGCTTGCAAAGTAAGTCAAGTATTGCAATTTTTTACGACTTGTGTACATAAACGTATTCGCGGAATAAGTATTGCGCGTACAATACGGCGGTAACTTAATTATACACTAGATGATGCAGAAAAAGTGAGAGGCAGGTCGATTTGTCCGAGAAATCGTGGCCGGTAAACACCGGATGCTTTTTCTTTTTTTCTTATGACCACGAGTGATTGAAGTTTTCCTCATGAAGCGCAAGGCGACGAAGCGTGCAGAAAATTACCGCACAAGACAACGTCAAGACAACAACAACGTCTGTCCCGTGACGGATACTAATGAGTTTGCGGTCGCGGGCTCGAAATCTATGGCAGGTCACACGGAACGTGAAAGTGCATCGCGTACCTACTTCACTATTGTCCGGGATACATCGCGGCATGTAAATTGTATATATACTCGAATGAAATATGTATTTCTCTTACGAAATTGTGTTGCAAACTCAAAAGTAAGATTTTACAATAAAACATAATTTTTGTTTTTGACACAGTCTGTATACTCGGAACAAGTTAATTTAATATTTAGCGGGACAATTTTTTTTCTAATGTCAATAATTTTATAACCAATTATCTGCGACGCTAAGTATGCTTGAATGACAATTATTTGTTGTCAGATGTTATTTAATTTTTCCAAACAGTAGTTGTAATTATCTCTAATTTAACTTCTGAAAGATTAATTTGACAAAGGATATTATATACTCGAGTTCTTATTATATAGACGATATCATTACTTAATAGTTTTGTTGCATCGCTTAGCATTCCGCTCTGGCAAGCAGATCGTATGTCTTCGTTGGCAGAGTTTGAACTTAAGCCGGGCAAAAGGTCGTATATCGGATACGTGCCCTGTTTAAGTGTTTTACGAACAACAAAAATAGTAAGATGAGCCGGTGTTGCCAACAACAAGACAGAGAATGGTACGACGGTGATCGATTGTAAATCGATTTTTCCGCACAAACGAAAAAAAAAATACGAAAAGCGTATACCATACAATTCTGAACGATCAATCTAAATTTATTTATTTATCCTGTCTATTAATCGCGATTTATATATATAAAACTTTATTGTCAGAATTATCTGTAGCAACTTGCAATTTCATTACGCGGCAATATCCGCAATTTAAAAACTCTTCTCGTACGAGAGACAAAAATCGTCTCACCCTCGTCGGCGCCGGAGCATCTCAATATCCGTTGGCGACGAGAGGAGTTTTTTCCCATCCGTAAAGGCAAACTTCGATTACGTTTCCTACGTAATACGTAACGTTACGTTCTGCGCGCGAAGCGAGATGTTACGCAAACCGCGCTGTAGAAAGTCGGACGATTAAGAGCGAAGCGTTTCTCCTTCGAAAGAAGAGTATAGTATAGAAGAGTGAATCGTGAAAATTTCCTATTCGCACGCACATATAAATACACACATATGTGTGACACGCACAATAAGCGCAAATTGAAAATACATCACGCCACGATATGTGTCTGAAAACACAAAGAAATTTCTATGCGAGCGTCGCGCGTTTTCCGAGGAGGACACGGTTACATTAAAATCGAATTACAACGGTTTGACAGCGACCACGGAAGCGACACAGCCGCGAAGACTTCCGACGAGGAAACGATAAAACCCGTTGATTAAATAACGTTGCTCTCGCGTCGCTTCCACTGAACACCAGGAATACGACGAAAATGCCGAGCTCCCTCGATTTCTCTCAATAAATAATTAGAAACTTAAAAGCAAAATGCACATTTTTTTCGAGAAACGCGATGTCGCGACGAACTTTTTGTTGTTTGCACGTGTTTTGAGTAAAAAAAAAACAATTTTTGTTCGTAATGAAGAATCGAAACATCACAAGATCTCTTATATAAAACTAAATAATTTATTAGTATATTTTTTAGAATAACTTTTTTACTTTTATGTATAATATATATTAAGTTTTTGTTATTTATTATTGTATTTGGATAAACTCACCTTTTACAGCTTCTCGCAGTGTCGGTATCGTTATCGGCTGGTGCTGCCGCTCCTGAATCCTGAAACAAATATGTAACATGAAGTTTTTATATTCAATAATATATTAGAAACTAGGCGTATAATAATAAATAATTACTGCCAGTCTTGAGTTTTTTTTACAAAAAATATCATCCACTTTTGATAACAACAAAAAATAGATGATTAACAGGAAGCAAGTTTTTGCGTGTTTCCTCTTTTCCCGCAGATCAATTTCCGTCACCGCCACAGAATTTGCCCAACGGTCGGTGCGTTAATAATTCGCGGTGAAAGCATCCAACAAAAAGAAATCGCGTCGGAATTACGTCAATACTAACTCCATGACAAAGGGAAATACAGACAACAAACCTTTTCTCCTTCCAAGCATAATTGAGGCATCGTGACAATTGTCGTGGTGAACGGCACGGAACGGCTGAAAAACGCGAAGCCGTGTATATTCAAACAAGACAATATGCGTGTTTGCGAGCTACCGAATAAAATTGCGGTCGCAAACCGTTCGATTCGAAAGTTTATTACTGCTTCTGACGAATCTTCATCGACAATGCGCCAACAAGTTCGTCTTGAAATATTTTCAACCTCCGTTTATGGCACTTTGAAGCGAATTACTTCGCTTTTATTTGTTCTCCTACTTAGATATTTATAGCAATTTTTTCAGCTGTTTACATCCAATAAATTAATTAAAATTAATTAATTTATTGGATGTAAACAGCTGAAAAAATTGCTTCAAATAATAAAGCCAAAAGATTCTAATAATATATTTACTTATATATGTATTAATTTCGCAATCATCCTGCATTTCGTCCGGTACGGCTCTTAATTAACACAAATTATTTTTCTTATCTTGAATGTATCAATTTATATGGAACAGTAAGTATACTATAAATTATCTAATTGTTATAATAATAATAAATTAATTTAGTCTTACTAGCACCGTTTTTTCCGTATTATTCAGCATGGCGACAATGTGCGACGAGACATTTTCACGCGTCATTTAGCCGCTCGTAGGCGTGTGTCTCGGAGCAGTGGCTCTTTTATTAATAAAGAGCATCGTAAATATCAAGGAGACGAGAAGTTCGAATCCTCCGCGTACATCACAATATAGAGAAGAGAGGATTAGAGGCACGGTCGCGAAAAAAAAACGTACCCTCAAAATCAATAGATGACACAAGTTCGCGCAAAGCTTACCTCTTTCAAGGCCCGCAGCGCACTAAAAAAAATACGCATCGGCCTCCCTTCGGTAAGTGCACTTTGCTGTACGCGAAGAGTGCAGTGATATGAAATAACCTCTTTCCAGTCTCTTTAAACTGAGAATGCTCGAACGAGCGAAGTGATTTATATAATCAAGAACGTTTTTCGCACGTTTTCACGCAATATTGAGGCAAATTGCGTTCCAATAATTTTCATCAGGCTCAATGTTTTACAAGACAATTACATCGTGTAAATTGAATTTCGCGTTATATTCATACGAAGTGTAACAATTTGAAATCTACTGCTAAGGAAATTTTATAAATTTTATGAAATTTGTCGAGAGTAGAGTTCGCGAAACACACAAGTTTTGCGCGATTATCCTTATAGAGAGAGAGGATAGTTCTACGACGTCACCAAGACACGCGCGCCGTTAAGAAAATTGGTCGTGCGAGCGCATAAAACAGCCCGCGAAGCTATTAGCAGCGGCGCGCAATTTTCCAATCCTTGCCTTAGCACCGCGGCTTAAAATAGAACCTTTCATTTGTTGAGACTGAGACTGAGACTGAGACTGAGACTGAGAGAGAGAGAGAGAGAGAAAGAGAGAAGCCTTGCAGGTTTTTAATTGTGACTTTCAAGGCGAACTGAATGCATGGCGAGATACACATGCAAAATGCATTCGCTGTAAGTGCTACGCGAGTGCTTTTTAATTTTAAATACTCGATTTCTGTGTCTCAAAACATGAAAGAGCGATAGTTTAAAAGTAAAAAAGTGTCACCAAACAATATTGCCTCAAGTAATAGCAAGAATAAGTAAATAAAGTAAATAATATTATATATGTATACACATATATATAATGTACAATTTTTTAATGTTTTAAGATCAGTATTCTCTTTTTAACTTGTCATTTTTTCTTTTTTAAATTTTATTAATTAATTTGTAAGTTTTTAGTAATAAATTTCTATTTTCTTCTCGTTTCTTCAGGCTGATGATAATCACAATAAAGATCAAAACAGTAACAGAAATAACGTTATTTCTGATTTATGTACATCAGTAAAGCCTCATATTTTTCTTGTTTTTTTGTATATACTTCTTTTTTTATTTTTGAGAACATTACATTTTCTACTTTATTTGATATGCTTTTCTGCATTAAAAGCTAATACTATTGTATGAATAATTTCTCATTTTCAAAGCGAACGTTCTGACATTTATTATGTACGCCAGTGTGGAAAGATGTTTTTTGAATGTCCGAAGACTGTGAGAAATATGTAACGTCTATAGTGGATTTGCGGTTTTAGAATGAATATTGCATCACGACACGTAACCTTTTCAGCACGCTTCCCATCCATCTTCGCGCTTCTAATAAACAAGGGGTACACTTCTGAAGTATTCGAGCTATTGCATACATAATGCTCTAAAAAAACCAAAGCTCTCGTTAGTTTTTGCATTTGATTACAATGCTTTTACGTAACTAGACAGTTACAGTTTTGCAATTTCATCTTCGAAGAACACAAATATAACGTATCAAAGATTTTTATTTTTTTTTTTTACGCCTGTTTTACGCCAAAATAATTTCAATATTCCTTGCTATTTTTCAATGTCACAATTACGCAACGCGAAAATAACAGAAACTCTAATTTTGTATACAAGATTTATCTCTTTCGTCTTTCAGTAATTAACAGTCTCTGTGTGACAACTTTGTGTGTCGCGCAGTTTGATATTACACAAAATACACGCGCATGTCCGCGTAATATCGTGTATCACATTGAAGTGACTTTCTCTGCTTGATATACATAATTTGCGTGTTATACTCTCCGAGACACGATTTTTCTCATGAAAACCTAATTTATTTTTGCCACGAGCAACGCAGTTTTTTCAACTACAAATTCGTTTCAACAAATAAAAAATTTCTAAAAAAAGCTTTGACTTCGCCAAATTCTTCTACATTTATAAGATATCTATTTTCTATCTAAAAAAAAGCTTCTACACAATATAAAAATTGAATAAAAATGAAACAAGAACGCGTTCAGTTCAGAAGTTTTGCCTAGATTTCTTGTCGCGCAAATCAAATTTTCTTATTTCTCTTTGCGATAACTGCGCGAATCAATAATTTGATTAACTTTATCGGGAGAGAACTTCATCGGGGTTCAAATAGAAAGATCATTTCGTATCGATACGAAATCTTACTTTTGCGATGACTTTGTCTCGCAATTGCGTGACGCGCGCGCCACACGCGAGTCTTCGCCTGCTACCGAGTCGGCGACGATCGTTGCTCCAGAGAATGCTGGACCAGGGCGAGGGTGGTTGGGGTGGCGGTGGCGGTGGCAGTCCGTAGTGCAGAGAGACTTTCTGCTTCAGCACAATCATATCTGCCCTTCTCTCTGAATATCGACAAGTCTTTTCACTACTACATGTAAACGCCAAGATAACGCGTTTTCCCGACAAACGTTTGTTCGCGTCAGACACAGAAATATAAATCAGATCGACGATCGATTGACTCAGATGTGAGCGATTTCAGTTAAATGATCGAATTATTAGGTCGAGCGCAGAGTGATCGCGCATTACAAATGCGCGAGTATGCAATTTCTGTCACACGTCGTTCAAATCACACAACGCAACATGTTAGTCGATTTTGATCCACTGCAGAAATCTACTACCTAATTTTAATAAAGAGAGTGATAGAGATACCCAATGAGTCTCAATTTTCTCCTTAATTTGTGAAACAAAAACATCTCAATGTAAACACAAAAATTATTACACATTGCGATACATAAATAAATTCTCTTAAAATCAAACTAAATTTCTTGAGTAACTTGTGCGCTCCGTAAATATATAATACATGGTTCAATTAAAATCTCTACTTTGTTTTGGTTTTTTTTTTTTTTTTTTACGCATTGCTCGATGCTATCATCCTTTGCTTAATAATCACGTTATTGCTATTGCTCGCGGCGCAAAAAATATGCAGCAAGCTTATAAGATCTAAAACTTCGGAGAACAAACAGCGATCAAAAACGCGGTTGATTCGTGTATCAAATATTACTCGGTCTCCGACAAGCTACCGTTATGCCGAGTGGTGACCGACCAACTGAAAGTCCGTCGACTTCTTCGTCAAGAAAGGTGCGCAAGAGAGCGTCTCTCCGCGCGCGTTCTTTCGCTCTCTCACACACACACACACACACACCGTCGTGTGTTCTTTTGCGGCTGTATGCGCTAAGCGTGTGTCCGTGTGTGTATGTATGTATGTATGTGTGTGTGTGTGTTGTGTGTATTGTGTGTATGTGTGCGCGCGCGCTTTGCACGGGCTGAGTTAACAGCGCCTCCGCGACGATGTGATTGTCACCCCCTTCGGAACGTGAAACTCGCACGTCGAAAGGTCGTGCCAAAAGTAAGCTGCTGGAGCAGCATCAGAAGAGAGCGGGAACAAAAGAAGCGGTTTGTGAAAAGTGCAAGTAACTTTGACAACAAAACTAACTCGATGGTTTTGTGAAAACAAAGTTGAAAGATGAAAAATCTATAATTTCTTATGCATTAGATATTTGAAGAATTGAATAATTACAATTCTTTATTGTGGATGTTGACTTTCATGAATAGAATCTACTAATGTCATTCTTTGAGGAAAATCTTTTCAAAAAACTTAGAAGAAAAAAAAATTTTGTACACTAATAAAATTTTATGAAAAATTTTCAGACTTTTTTAGAACATGTATTCTATCTGATGAACCAATAGATATAATATGTCTAGTAGTATTTTCCATGTTATATTTTAATAAAATAATATTGTATTTATATAATCCGACCTTAGAATCAATTCAGCAATATAATAATTAGAATATCGAAACCTTGCAATCGTACGTGTATCACAGTGATCTTGATCGAACTGATAAGTCATCCGATAATAAAATCTATCCGATAATAATCCGCTACTCGACCCTGATAATAAAAAACAAAAAAAAAGAACTATACTTAACGACGCGTTTATCTATTCTGGCATTGCACAACTCCGCTATCTCGAGAAACGAAATCGTCCTTTGTGTGCATCATCAGCGTCGGAATCATTCATTAGTTTACTCGCGACAACAAAACAGAAAAACTTAGCGTTTTCGAACTTTTCTAATCGCAAAAAATATTTGAATATTCGTCAAAATATCTTCGCGATAACGATACACAAGATCGCTAAATCAATAGAGAGCAGACCGTATCGTTCCCGAATACGTACAGTCAATGTTCTAGCACACGACGTTGCACCAAATATTGCTTCTCATTGGTTAGGTATTATTGGAATAACTTTATATACTAAGCGATACAGATTGTACAAGTGAGGCAAACTTCGAAGTGACGATCATGCAAACGGAAAGAAAAGCGGGAGAAAAGTCATGACAACGCAATGTCGCTAAATATAACGTATGTACGCACAACACCGTTAGAGCACGATATCTCGTCACTGCGTTTGCTTTGCGCGTGTATTTAATCGTTTAAAGAAGTGTGTCTAGAAACGCATACATGTATATCGAAATCTTCGTCACGTGAGAAAAACGCGACAGTAACGATACTGTGATTTGATCGAGAACGGCGATAAGCGGCAAAAAAAAAAAACCAGCTCAATTCGGAGTGAGCGAACGACCTTACCTAATGTTTGTTTACGCTACGAGCTCTTTGTTTCGGCGCGCTTTTTGCCGACCTTGGACACGACTACTCCGCGTGTCGCGCGTCTAATCTCCCTGTAACGTAGATAAGCGAGTGGCACAAGCGGAACTTTAAATAAAACTTCCACATTACCCTTTCTCTCGACGCGATTGTCAGTACACTGCCAAATAAGGCAGAGCAGCCGGTCGTCGGGCCACTCGGACGAGACGAGCCGAATCAAAGATACTCGCGGGACGAAATCTATATTCGAAGTCCGATTGTATTCGCGCGCTGTTTTGATTTGCGTCGCGCAAGTCTCTTTTCGCTTCAAACGGCGTTGAAAATCATTCGTGGCGTCGCATGCACAAAGAAAAACGCAAACAAAACTCACCGAGCTCTGCGGGGAACTGGACACGCTCGGGGAACGCTGCACTGTGACTAACGCCATGGTCATGGATCGTCGCGACGTCCCAACGTCACAAGGCGACACAATGTTTGCTTGGCACTCCTCGCGCGCGCACGTACAAGATCGCGCCGTCAAGAGCGTGGAAAATCCGTCATTTTTCGCGCATCTTCGACGGCATCACACTCCCGGCGGCCATGTTGGATACAGTCGACAGCAACGCTACGCACGCGCACGCGCCGTCGAGTCTGATTCCCACCACTCTATACAAAAGCTGCGTTCCGAAAGATTGCGGATCGCCGATCGGAATTTAACCAATCAAGACGAAGCAGATCCGAGTTGGCTCGTTTTGATTGGCTAAATTCCGTTTCGCGATCTGCAACCCCAATCCGATCAGCGTTCGCAATCCGTAATGTGACACGGGCTTCATGGCATCTGTAAACAGAACGCGTCAATGCATGACAAAAACCAACCAATCAATTTGCTCACATTTTGCTCTTTTGTGGAAAAGCAGTGTACCAATTGGCTATCGAGTCGCTTCTATTTTACGCATAACCTAACCTAACCTAACCTAATCCTAATTTAACCTAACCTAACCTATGACATGTTCTGCCTGCAGACACTATTAGAACCGGTTCGTTACATTTATGTATATGCATATAAAAATTTATTTACATACAGAAACAATGTTGAAATTTGATGTTTTCTTTTAGATATTGTAAGAAATAAATGTATCATTAATAATACAATTGAGAAATGCCGATTTTCGCTCTAAATAGAAAAACTGCGAAGCTAATTACCACTACCCAAATAATAACTTCTGTGTATTCTGCTGTCAAAGAATTGGTAGAAAATGCTTTGGATGCTGGTGCAGATAATGTTGAAATTAATTTGGTAATATTCCACTTTCACACATTCATTTGTAAATGATAAATGATTCAACAAAATGGATTCATTTGTTCATTAGATAGATAATGGTACATCTTTAATAGAAGTAAAAGACAATGGCTATGGTATATCTAGAGAAGATGCACCATACATGGGATTATCTTCTTACACATCTAAAATATCAAATTTTGAAGATTTAGGTAAGATAAATATTAGGTTTATAATCATAAATTTTGTTACTTAAATGGTATGCTTAAATTTAGTAAGATAGAAGAATACACTATTTTACTGCACTACATTAAAGCTATTTCTTATGTGTGTACACTTTTATATTACTATCCCCAGATGAATTACAGACATTTGGATTTAGAGGAGAAGCATTGGGTGCTTTATGTGCTGTGGCAGAAGTCAATATTATAACAAAAACAAAAGATGATGTTGTTGGAACTTTATATTCAATGAATCAAAATGGTTGCATTGCAAATCACGAGCCTTGTCATAGAAGTATTGGTAAAATTTCTTTTTCTTGAATTTAAAAAAAAAAAAATTTGTTTTTGAGTAATGATTGAAGAAAAAACCTTTGATTGTTTTCAACTATATGTTGAAACATATTTTGTAAGAAATAACAATTTATATGTATTAGGAACAACAGTACAAGCAAAAAATTTATTCAAGTTAGTACCTGTAAGAAGACAAATGATCACTGACACAAGAAAAGCTAATCAAGTTGTTAAGTCATTGGAAACACTGATGCAATGCTTTGGAATATGCAAGCCAAATGTACGAATTCAGTATAGAGTGAACAATAATCTTGTATTCATAAAACCTAGTCTAAACAATATTAAAGAATCTGTGACTTATGTACTTGGTAGAAAAATAACATCTAACATGGAATGGATTGAGCCTGAAGATGCAGATGTACGTATATGTAATATAATTACATTTAAAAAACTGTATTTTAAGAGATATATGTAAAATTGATATTAGTGCCGTTGAAAGTTTATGATACTTTTTCAGTTTTCTATGCGATTAATGCTACCTTCAAAAACAGTACAGGATTTGTCAGAAATTTCTCATCCTGACCTACATTATATTTTTGTAAATGATAGACCTATTAAACATAAAGATCTCGAAAAGGTAATATATTGTCACTACTCAAGTATAATCGAAGTAATTTACATATGGTATTATGTCAGATAAGAACAACTTGCTTTTTTTAAATAGCTAGTGCATAGTTTGATATTACAATACTTCGACCAAGATTTGTACAGAAAAACAGTGATGTTTCTTTTATATATTACTTTAGAACCAAAAGATATTGATGTCAATTTAGAACCAAATAAAGACACAATTTTTTTTAAAAATCAGGTAAGATTAAAATTTAAAACTTGATTAAATTTAGAATTACACAATATCGATATATTTTCGATATAATTATGATGTTGTTAAAAAAAATGTAACTTTACTTTTTCAATGCAATGATATTACAAATGTTTTTGTAATTAATATTTATAGAATAAAGTCTTTGATATTATAAATAAGTGTATAAGAAAGTTTTATGGACTCAAATCTGTGGAAATTACTGAACAAAATTTATCTAACAACATATCTGCCTGTTACGAAGATTATGCATCCAATAAGAATGATACCGATTCCGAATTATCTGCGTGTAAAAAACGTAAACTACATGCTCGAGAGAAAATTCACGAGACGATTCCAAATAAAATTGTCACGGAAATGCCCAACAACAAGAATAACATCATTACAATAAATGAATCTGAAAAATGTCAAGTTGAACAGCAAAGTGACATTCGCGATCAACAATACTACACAGATGCAATGGTTCTGACGACTCAAATACAGCCACCGAACTTAAGCGACTCCGATTCAAATGACACCTTTTATGTTCGGATTTCATCTGATAACAGAATGTTAATGAATATTTTCACTATGTGTCAATTTCAATACTTATAATCTTTAATATTATTTCAACAGTTATTGTGTATCAGTTACATGTAAAAACTCTACAAGTTGTCATATAAATGTTAATAGAAAAACATTACAGGGATGAGGAACGTGAAAGAATAAGTCAGTTACCTGTTGTAGATCTTGGTGAAGATTTCGACTTGAGAGAAATAAAAAGTCGTGTTCCTACGATTACTACTATGAATGAAAATACGAAAGTAAATGAGATTCAAGAGACAAAACAAGTTTCATTAGAATCATGGAGTAAAGGACATCTTACTGGTATAAAGGTAAAGGATTCTTTTAAATATTGAATACCCATTGTTTTAATCTAATTCTATAAAAAGTTACACTAAATTATATTATTGACTGAAAAAATTAACAGAGTGGCATAAGTATAAAATCTGATATTGCCATTGGAAGACAGTTGTATACTACTAATTTGGACACTAAAATTAATGAAGAGTTTAAAGGTAAAGACGAGCTAAAAAAGGCACATGTTGATCGTAAAGATCTTCAATTCCTAAAACACGTTAAATCACAAGGTATTATTAACGTACGTGTTTATGTAGTTATTGTTTTACAATTTTTTCAAAACAAAAATCTGCAAGGAATAAAAATGACAATAGAAATTTAAAACTTGCTTGTCAGTAATTATCTTGCACTTTCAGTTGCAAAGGAAAACCCAACATTAACAACAACCCAAACTGCGAAAAAGATAACCGAATTTTGGAAGAAATTATCGTCCGAAGAGCGAGGATATTATCGAGATATTGCTCAAGAAGAAGAAGAACATCAGAGATTTAAAACACCTGAAGAAAGAACGGAGGCAGGCAAGACAGAAAAAAGCAAGAATAGACTTTTACAGTTATTTGAAAAAATGAAAAATATCAAAAATGAGAAGAAAGAAAACTTAAATATGAGAACAATAATACCTTGGGTTATTGACAGAACTAAAATAACAACAAGGTTGAATCTTAAATGATAACGAAAGTGTTCATACATTTCATTACTTTCTGACTGATATTTCAATAATCTTATTTTAGATCGGACTTTGAAACTGAACATATAGTAGGTCAATTAGCACCTAATTTATGGATTGCTATAATATGCGAACAACTATGGATAGTTGATATTACTGGATTGATCAAAGGCTTGAAAGTTACCAGTATAGATATTGATAAAGTATAAAAAAAATTGTTTACAAAATTATTTTTCTTTTAAAAGTTTTTGTTTGTGTATATATATAACAAAAATTGTTTACTATTGTTTTTATTAATTTTATATAGATTGATGCTAAGAAAATCGAGCATCTTCTCAAACAATGGTTGGTGGAAACGGATGATACGTCAGTGATGCATTCTATATATGAATTTACAAAAAAAGTTAGATGAAATGTACAAGTTTTGTGTGTGTGTATGTATATATATCTACAAATTGGTATTACAAATTGGTATTTTATTATTTGCTGTGTGGTAAACTCTCAAAAAGCAATTACAGTTGAGTTTAATTAATAGTGTAATCGTATATAAATATAATATTCCACATTTTGTAAAAAGTAATACAAATATAAAAACTGCACACATACTCATCAATATGTTACAACGTTTGTGTAGAGTATAATCAATAGTAAACAAACTTAACCTCGTCGTCTCGTCATACTTGAACTTATGCGTAAGAAAACAGGAACAAATTAAAATAAATATTCAAACGCCATATTTATTGTGTCAAAAAGACGAACATTTTATTGGTTGCTACTGCGCACAATCTCCGAGACAAAAACCATTTTCTGTAGTAAAAACTTTACTACGATCGGTCACGATCAGTTTCAACGAGCGTGCTTTTCCCAAATGTGACATGACGTGATTTCACGCGGCAATGTCAATGTATCGTACAATATCTCGAAATCGTTCGGAATAAGGTTCGCAGATAGAAGAAAACAAAAATTGTACTGAAATAAAACACATTCGTGTATCTATTGTCTAGTTAAAAGTTAATCAGGCTCAGTATAAAAATGTCGATGATATTTACGCCAATGAATCAAATGAGGCTAACAAACGTTGCCGTCGTTCGCATGAAAAAAGCTGGTAAACGATTCGAGATCGCTTGTTATAAGAACAAAGTGATATCCTGGAGAAACAAACTGTAAGTATTTGCGCGCACAAATGAAATATTGCACGAAAAAGTTTTGACAGAGAAAAAACAAACAGCGAAAGCACGTTATTGTTTTCTAACTTTCATAACGCAGACTTTTGTGTAATTTATAAAATTTTTTTTTTGAAATATGTTTCAGTGAAAAAGACATTGACGAAGTGCTGCAAACTCACACAGTATTCATAAACGTGTCTAAAGGCCATGTGGCGAAAAAAGAGGATCTTTTACGAGCTTTCCACACCGACGATCAAACCGAAATATGCAAACAGATTCTCGCGAAAGGCGAACTTCAGGTTTCCGAGAAAGAGAGGCATTCAGCTCTAGAGTCCATGTTCAAGGATATCGCAACTACAGTTGCTAGCAAGTGTATAAATCCAGCGACCAAGCGTCCATATCCGGTTACCATGATCGAGAACGCCATGAAAGAGGAAATACATTTTTCTGTGAAACCAAATCGTAACGCCAAGCAACAGGCGTTGGATGTAATCGCGCAACTGAAAGAAGTGATGCCGCTGGAGCGTGCTCAGATGAGGCTGAGAATAGTCATTCATGGGAAAGAGGCGAGCAAATTGAAGGACAAAGTGATGAGCCTTGTAAGCAAAATGGAGACAGAGGAATGGGATAACGGATCATTAACGATACACTGCCTGATCGATCCAGGTCAGTATAGAGGGATAGATGAATTGATACAATCGGAAACAAAAGGCACAGGTTTGGTGGAGTTGGTCAATTTGAAAGAAGTGATTGAAGGAGAAGAACTTCTAACATAAACCATTAATATGAATTTGTTAAATAGATCAGTTTGCTTTTTGAATCATAGAGATTCAGATTTGTTAAGTATAATTTAATGTGTTGACTACTTTGTTACATATATATTTAACATTAATAAAGAAATTTGCATTTCTTTATTACTTTTATATTTTATCTACGCACTTGTTTCTCACTATATCCACTGATAAAAAATGTTGACAAACATTTTTCACTTAAGATTGCAATTGAATGATAGAATTTTCTTTCTATAGAAACTACTGTATTTTTTTTTTATTATTAGCAAATATTTGTAACTTAATATTTGTAATATATATTCAGCTTCTCAAAGGCAAAGATTTGACAAATAGAGATGCAATTAATTGTGCCATTGAATTGTTTCTTTCACACTACAAATTACCTCATATCTGTGCATACACTGTTAGACGTTTACATGTATTTCGCGTTAGACGAAAAAAAATTATTCAACGTCTATGAAAATTTTTTTTTTTTTTTTTTTTTTTTACTTTTCCTCTGTTACTTCCGCACGCGGAATATAAATGTTCTCTGTGCGCTGATCGCACTTGGCTGCGATACGTGACACCGTCAAGAGGAAATCCGACAGTCTGTTCAAATATGTTTGCGCCTCTCTGTCCAGAGCACCATCCCGGACTAGCGTCGTGATACTCCTTTCCGCACGCCTGCACACAGTACGTGCGACGTGCAAGGAGGCACAAGCTTTTCCACCACCCTAAGTGTGTGGTATAGAGAACCAAGTGTTAGAATACAAAATTAAAAGAAAAATTGCTAAACAATTATCGCAATGTCTAAGTAATTACAGGAATAATATAATCTTCCGGAGGAGGGAGTTGATTGGCGTATTCGAGGATCCATTCCTCGAGGTCCTTGGTGTGCTTGCTCTCAAAGGATCGTGTTTTTCCGGGCGTTGACTTCGAGATCGCATGACTCAAGTCAAACAGTATCATTTGCACTCTTTTGAGCTTGTCGACGTATGGATGCTCAACTTTGCTGTCGCAGGCAAACTCCCGAGCGAGTCCTATATAGGAGGACAATTCGTCGGTTGCTCCAAGCGCATTGAAGATCATGTCATCTTTCGGTTTCGTGTCCCCGGCGTCTGTGATCGTTAGCCCGGAATCGCCATCCCGCGAGAACACCGCCACTTCGGCGACGTTGGAGGACGTCGTAGTGCCACTGCGACACAACGTCACTGTCAGTAAACGAATAATTACGCATGCAGATCTAGCAAAGTTTCATCGTTTTTGTTCGTTTTTCGGCGCAGCAACGTAAATATAAATTATCATCGCGACGTGCGTTAGAGGTTACGGGATTTCAATACACCATACCTGTGTCTGAAAGGTACACACTGCACACCGTTCTTATACACAAAAGCAGACTTTCTACATATACTTCTGACTAATTCCATTTTTCCTAGAGTACTTGCAAATTCGATTGAATTGTGATGCAATTTATGCCCAACTTGTCACAATTTGTTGATTGCACTAGTGACATCGACACGAGATCGCCATGAAAATTAGCGCGACTATTTTGTATTAGCGGTGGTGTCTTCCGCATAAAAACACCAAAATTTCACGCATGCGTCATGTTGTAAAATCTTGTTCACCTTACTTTAGAAACAAAAAACAAAATTATGTAATACAAAAATGAGAAAAGGAATTGCGAGAAGTAACATTGATATTTCTTATAGACGTTTTCAGAAACTTGTTGGCGCGCGACTATTTCGGAGCATGTAGATAACTACTTACCGTAGAAATGTACTAATTTTGCGAAAACTAAACGCGACATTATTTTTTTGTTACATACTATCTAATACAAATTCCTGAAGCATGCATCAGAAATCGCGTCAACGCATTGCGTAACAATAGCGATTCGATTCGAATCGCGATCTTTTACAACTGCGAGAATCGATTGCCGGATGCGCGCCACATTAGGTGCGTTCAGACAACTCAACAGTTGCACAACGTTGAGAGATAATCACTTATGATTGGATCATACTTTTGGAACCGTATCAAGATTTGAAGAATAGTCCTATCATAAGTGATGATCTCTCAACCGTTGAGTTTTCTGAACGTAACCATTGGTTACATTTGTTCCGTGAAGAGTTCTGCGAGATAACATGTTTAGGTCTGGTTTATGCAGGCAATAACGCATTCGTCAATTTCGTATAAACAGAAGTATTGAAATCCTATAGTTGAACTTTACCGGTTCTAGCATAAGTTAACGGTTATTGCTCGCATAAACCAGGCCTTAATTGGTTACGTTCAGAAAACTCAACGGTTGAGATATCATCACTTGTGATAGGACTATTTCTAAAAACCTGCTTCGGTTCCAAAAGTATGATCCAATCATAAATAATTATCTCTCAACCGTTGTGCAATTGATAATCACTTATGATTGGATCACTTATGATTGGATTGAGTTGTCTAAACTCATCCATTATCGACTGAGTTACGCCATTAGTTCCAATCAACCGAATCGCAACTTCTAGATAGAGCCACTAACGTTGGTTAAAATTTATGGATTTAGCGCATCTGGTCGGGATTACAGTTTCGAGTCGTAATAATCTTTTGGCGCGCGGTCCGCGGACGTCGGCCGCGCGTAACGTAACGCACGACGACGCATAACCGGCTGTTCGGATTTTCGCGCTAAATCGTCCGTGCCGAGACCGTTGCGGAAGCTGCGATGTCTCGTGCGTCGTGAACGGTCGCACCATGTTCGTGACAAACTTGGAGAAGGATTTCTACGGCGCGATACAGAACCACGTACGTCTGAGACCTATTTTGCTCCATGAAGCGACGAGTATACTTGAATTGTGTATACGCTTTTTTGTGCCAAAATATTCTTCTAATAAAAACATTCTTTTAAATTTTTTCTTTGCGTTATGTTTATAGAGATGTTTACTTCTTGTGAATTTCGACATCGATGCAATCTGTGCCTGCAGAATATTACAACAACTTTTTAAGAATGATCATGTGATATACACCCTCGTGCCCGTTCGGGGCATTCAGGATATGATAAATGCATTTGAAGAGAATTGCGATGAGGTAAAACACCTTTTTGAGCTACATTTTACGTGCTTTGTGTTTATTAAATCACCACTTTTATTGTTTGCGATATAAACGCTAGATATGTACTCAAGTTGTGATTTACTTTCGGAAACAATGTTAGGGCTTTTAAGAAAATTAGATTTTTAACAGTCTGCAATTGCAATGTTTTAGATAAAAAATGTCGTTACAATAAACTGCGGTGGTACTCTAGACTTGGTGGATTTGCTGCGGCCAAATGAATCTGTGGTATTTTTTATTCTTGACAGTCATCGACCTTACGATTTATGTAATATTTATTCTGAGAATCAGATACGTATTCTTGGAAAACCCGATGAGGACAATGAAATCCCAGAATATAATGATATATTCCGAGACGATAGTGTATGTGTAATATTTCTTGTAAAATATCTCTCTTTTTTTTTTCTCTTTTGTCTATATAGTTATATTTTTTAAATGTGCAGTCAGACGAAGAAGACGAAGACGAAGACAGTGAAAACAGACAGAGCAAACGGAGAAGATTAAATGAAGAAGATCTTATAAGACAAAGTGAACGAAGAAAATGGCTTGAGAACAGGGCGACAATTCTTTTTAATTATACTCAGTACAGTTATTATGGCAAATCAGTGTGTATTGGAACTAAAAAGAGCTTAGCAATAGGAGTACTAATATTTTGTCAAAATATGTGTCTATACTCTTATTGCAGAGTGCAACAGTAGTTTTTGAAATGGCATGGAATATGTCAAAGGATAATTTGGACATGGCATGGTGGGCAATAATTGGTTCAACAGAACAGTCTATCCTCAATAAGGTAGAGTCGCGAGTAGCCATCCTTGAGGAAGGTTCTCTTCAAGCTCATGTTTCAAGATTAACACATAGACAAAGTGTTGATGTCGATAAGCAAACGCAGCAGCAGAGTGTTGCTAAAGTTACTTATGACAAAGAGTATCCTTTTCATAACTTACTCGAAGTTTCAGAAATATTAATTGATGTTTAGCTTCGAGTTTAAAACACAAAATGTGAAAAAATTTAAAAGTATTATATTAAATCACCTTAATTCACAATATAAAGTCTCCAATTAGCATTGTATCGCCACTGGACGGTAGAAGCCAGCTTGAAATACTCTATGTCAACCGCGGTGTCGTTTCGTCTTTGGTCTATTAGAGGAGACCAACGTTTGAAGGAAGTTTTGGCGGAAATGGGTTTACCTCTAGTGCAATCTAGACAGCTGTTCCGTGCAATGGATCTTATGTTTAGACAAGAATTTCGACAAATGGTAGAAAAAGTAGCCGACAAGTACAACGTCAGCAGCATTATTGGCACTAGTTTTACCTTTCAGTACGGTTACCGCTTTAAATATTGCGCTTCCGATATAGTGTATGCTATGTTGGCCCTGATGGATTCTACGGTGAGTTGACAGTTACTAAATATGTGCTGACTTTTAAGTAGTACAACAGTATTTTATATTTTGTTAAAAATTATATAAATTTTTTTATATTTATTGAAATGAAGAGGTTTTGTGGGATTATGTATTTTTCGTCGTTATGCATTTTCAGACAAAAGATAGACAGCCACAGCGATGTTTCTTGGACGCGCTAGATTGTCTGTCGCGCACGAAAAAAGATATTTTAGAAAACGGCATCGAGAAAGCGAAACTTATGCTTCTCAATATTTTCAAAACGGCAAAAAATATACTGGAAACCAAGCAAGTAAAGAATTTCGGTTCTTTCTTGTATCTCAGCGTGCCAGACGGAAATATAGACACGTATTTATTTATGCATCCTCATCCTCTGATTATGCTAGCTCAATTTGTGCTTAAAGCGTACGTGAGTTCTACGAGGAACAGACGCGCTTCCGAATGGCCCCTTGTGGCCTCCGCTGTGTTCAATGCGGAGGAAGGAACGTGCCTCCTCGTTGGCATACCGCCAGTCTGTGAGGATCAACCCAGAAGGTAATTCCGGACGCGAGGAAAAAACACATACAAAAACAATTATTCGCAATCTTTAGAAAAAAATTAATTGTGATAATTATGAATCTGTTACAGTTTATTCGGGAGAGCGTTCGAGCAAGCCGCAAAAAATAAAAGTTGTTATATTGACGCAGACTACTTTGACACTACAAGTAAGTACAGTAAAGTAAACTGTGCGTGTTAAATCAGTAAGAGACATCATGACACATTTTGTTTTTATTTTTGGTTTGCAGTAATAAGACTGAAAAGTGAGGAAAAATCAAAGTTTCTTGATGCTCTCGCCGCCCTTCTTGCATGATCATTACGAATACGGAATCGTTACAAATCGGACAAACAGTACGATGAAATAATCGAATTTCTTTTATTTAATGCGACTATCAGAACAATTTAATGCACTTTATCGCACGTGACGTACAATGCCTTTTTTACGAGGCGTAAAACTTTCTTTTGCGATTTAGACGCAAACTTTTTTAACCAGCGACGGTAGTAGCTTTATGTTTGTAAAATATTTTATGTATAAAAATTAGAAAGTACTGAGAAAAAGAGAGAGAGAAAGACAGAGAGTGAGTGATTTTGTATGTAAATGTGTCATGTGTTGTATGAAAAATGCTTAGGATACAACAAATAAACAACGAAAGATTGTGCTGTTTTCATATTTGCATTGATAATTTAAAGAATATGATAAATTTAATACTTTTATAAAAAAAAAAGAAAACAACTGCAAAAATAAATGCAAATGGATTTATTGTTTTCTGGACACTTGATGGTTATTATAATGCTCAGCGTTGCTAATAATTTTATAAAATAGGAATGTGTGTATATTTGTATAAATATTGTATACGCGAGATGTGAGATTTTAAATGCTGTAACAAATTTATGAAGCGGTTTTGTATACACTACAATAACGAATAGTCCATGTTTTGTAAACCTTACAATTTCCTTGGTGCATCTACTTGTTATTTATTAAGTAATATATATATATATATATGTGTATATATATATATATATATATGTATATATGTATATATATATAACTTTTTTTTAAATATATTTGTGTGCGTTTACGTACACTTAAAAATACAATTTGATCGACTTACTTTTTGTTTATGGTATATATTTTCTTTTGGTTATGTTTTCACAAAGGATTATACAAGAAACAACTATGCGGAGATTTTTCTCTACTAAAAAAGGAGTAATAATATCACGGAGACGGAATTGAAAAAGAAATAAAGAGATAGAGAAAGAGAATTTACTTACGCGACATTTGGTCAATCGCACACATTTTTATAAAATTTGACAAGTAAAAATTTTGTAAAAAACGTTTAAGATTCTACGATATATAATCCAGAACACATAAATAAAATGCTTATTAAGAGCCATAAACATCAGTGTGTGAGAACTCTCTATTTGTTAAAATTGTCAAATAGAAAAAACAGTTTTCACACACTGATCGCGTTTGGCTACAAATTTGATTTCTATTAACGTTCAATATTATTTTTTTAGGTCGGCACATGTTCGCTTACTCTTGATGTTTTATGCACTGTTGCTATTTTATTTATCGGCAGTTTGTTGTCGAGAAATCTATCGATAAACTGTTGCACAGAGTCCACGGTAATCTCGGCGCCGTCCTCCATCACCACATAAATCCCCCGTGGAATGTCGATGGCAGTCAAAAGAGGTACTGCGTCATCCAAACCAATGAATTCCCGAAGAATGTCAGATGTCTCGCACTGCAGTAATCACAACGTGATTTACGAACGTCTTATATTCAAGGACTTAAATTTTTTATATTTTTTAAGCGTGAGCATAAGTAGTAAAGCATATCTGTTTTTTTTTTTTTTTTAATTTGTGCAATGTTTTGTATATATTTATATTTCTTTATATAAATTATACAATCTGATGTTCCAGGTTGAGAAAACGTAAAAGATAAGTTTGCGTATATGCGTGCCTTGTGCGTACAACTTACGTCCAAAGCTATGTAAAACTGCAACGCATCATCATCAGGATCATCGTAATTTGGATCATAATCGGGCTGATCCCTTCTGTACGCTTGTGCAGCTGGCAGTAATACGCTCTCTGCGAACTGTATTTCGCAGTCTTCTCCCTCTGCAAAAAAGAAACATTAGATTACGTTAAACTGTAGCTTTCAACTGTAGCTTTTTTTTGTGTTCTCTTTCTTGTATATTTTATTTACATTCTTACCAACAAACAAGATAATGGCCGGAGCGTCGTGTAACGACGTGGCGTATTTTTCGGTTAAAATATTCACCAGTCTACTTGTCCAGGGAAAGTTCTAAAAAAAAAACTTGACAAATATACGACTTCGTCAAAGTATGATTGTATAGTAGTATTGTGTTTTACATAATTAATTATGTAAAAAGTTGTCAGAATATTACCAGTCCTTCTGGGTCTTCGACCAATTCGCCGCGACCGTTCAGAGTGATTATGTTATCGCGAGGATCCAGAATCACCAGAGTCGGTATTGCTTGAACGTCGAGAGCCCTTGTCAATTTTTGGCGTCTTTCCTCCTGATTGAACGGTATCCTCAACCACGGCATTGTTTCCGTATACGCATTATAGGACTCTTCGCTTCTGCGATGGAAATGCACAATTGAAGTCTTTCACAAAAAAAAATATTAAGAAAACAAAAGATCTACGGTATTGCAATAAGTAATATAAACAGGGAAATCTGTCGAACAGAACAAATATCTTGGAGCAAGAAGGTAACAATAACAATTTAAAACTAAAAATTTTCATGTATAAAATTCATGTGTGTTGTTTTCAATTTTAAAATGGACCTTACCTATCTGAACTTACGAAAATTACTTCAAAATAGTGACCTCTCTCTCGGATTCTTTGATACGTATCTACGAGTTGCGGGGTAAATGCTTTACACGGTGGACACTGAACAATATAATATATATATATATATGTGTATATATATTAATAATTAAAATTACGATATACATGTAATAACATACATTAATACACGCAATTTTGAAATGTGGATTTATTGTAAAAGTGAGATTAATAATTTATAATTTTAAGAATGATTATGTTTTTGTTGAAACAAATTTATTTTTTGTTATAAAAGTCAAATTTCTAATATACACTTACACAATTTGGAGACACGACTTACCCAATGTGCACTAAAATAAACTCCTTTGAAACAGTGACGGAGCTCTTCGTGTAACATAGGCTCGTTGCTATCACGGGCACCACATGGCAGAAGAGGTCCGTCTTCGAGGGCGGCTTTCGGATGTGGCGGTCTCCAAGGAAATTCCACGCCGGTGGGATCGGCAATGGTTCGCTCGACGCCGCCTCTTGTCACTATAGACCCGTTGGATCCTTCAAGTAGTATCAGCGTCGGTACGTTAGTCTTTATCCGATATCTTCGAATTAGCCTGGTCTGGAAAACGCGAAAATTTTAATCTTCGAAAATCTTAATCATATTTGATGATGTCGGACCAAACAAAGTTAATCGAAAACCTTATAAAAACCTTATAAAAACCGTAAAAAAATATAGTTACATCAGTTGTTGCCTCGGTCAAATCAATTGCATTTTAATATTCTATATGGTTTAACATAGAATGATTAAAATAATAACATTAGGAAGAAAAAAGATGACGGTCTCGCTCAATAATATCAACGGACGCAAAACGCAGTGAGAGACGTATATTTCTCCAGAGACTACGGGACAATAAGTGTGAGCAGTTGCAGTTGGAACTTTATTTTCAGAGGCGAGTAACATCCATGTGAACGATATTTCTTGGAAAATAATAAGGATAATGAAAGTCGTATTCGCAACGATCAAGGATAGAAATACGCTGATAGATATGATACTTTATTATACTTGCACATATCATGTCATCTTGTTTCGCATAAAATAATAACATTAATATTATATTTTTAATATAAAATATAAGAATACGTATATAAATTTTCTTATAAAGAGAGAGAGGAAAATATTGAAAATTTTTCAGATTCTTCGTCGAGAGAAAATCTTCGCTGACGCAGACTCTTTCCGTCAATAGAGCGTCATAATCCGAGCGAGAAGAGAGAAGTGATGAGCAACGCGCGCGAGAGTCTAAAACCATCTTCTAGGCCCCTAAAACTACATTAAGTCGGCCGACCTTTTTCTCGAACGTTCAATCTCGTAGTGCACTCCCCCGCGTCCTTGGCAGTTCGATATCTCGAGGGAGAGTCGGACGATTTCTCGTATCGCCTCGTTCCGGTTTACGACCGCGCATAAAAGGTGGCGGATGAAGGACGAAGAGAGGTAGAATAGGACAGCAATAAGGCGAGAGAAGATCGGAGGGGTCGGCGAAGAGAAGAGTTCTACCGTAGGTAGGTAGCAGACGCGCGTCGTACGTTATCGCAAGTACTTTTGCGTGGTTGTAGGGAGCAAAGGAGAGAAGGTCGGGGGCTCCATGGAAGGGTAGAGAAAGTAGGCGGTGGAGAAGCGTCTCTTCGTATAATTTCCCGCGCGGCCTTCGGTTCCCGCGTCACGTGGTATTCACGACGAAGTTCGCGCTCGCCCTCGCTCGAACCTCGAGCGGTCGATAACGCGTGCGTTCTCCCTCGTCCGTGTTGCCACCGCTCGCGACGACCGTGTGCTATCGTTATTTCCCTCAGTACGCATCATAAACATCCTCCCATTACATGAAAGCCGTTTTACGTAAAAAAAAACCTGATGCACTTAGGTACTTTAATAAAGCAAAAAGCTGTTTTGAAAAACTTAACAATTTAAAACGTTATTACATAGTCCAATTAGTTTTTTTTTTTTTTAAAGCAATTTATTTTAAGTGGAACAATTCTTATTTATATTTCTATATTTTTTATTCTTTATATTTAAAATCAATTACTTTATACATATATATATATATATATACATACACACACACACACACACACACACACACACATATATTACACGTAATGAATATGATTACGTTGTATCAAACTTATGTTTATGAAAAGATGACACTAATTTATACGATGCCAAATGTATCGCACACACATATTCTGTATACATTGAACTCACGATGTATTACATACGGTGTATTCTGTCTTTTCCCTTCTTTCTCTCTTTCTTTTTCTCACTCACCCTGCGTTCTCGTCGTATTCAGGGCCTTCCCTCTCGTTTGTTCGTCGCCGGCGCGAATCTTTCGCCACCGACTATGAGTGGAAGCGAGTGCAGCTAAAAAAGACACCATGCGGGAAAGAAAGAAAAAAAATCGAGAGAAAGAGGGACGGACGGGAGACAACAACGGACGGGGGATCACTTTTGACTGGTTTGCACGCGTTCAATCGTTCCCCGTGTGTGTATACAGACCGCAGTCTGTAATCCGACGCCTCTGCTTGTGCGCTCAACTGCAGCCGTCGGCAACCACACAATTCGCGTGTTCCTATTCCCCTTTCGAACTCCCCTTTCGTGGTAGCCACGAAAGTTACTCGCGTTCGTAGATAAGCGAATGTGTCGCGTGTAAGTGGTTCGTTATGACACAGAATTAACCATTTTTTGTGGATCTAAGTTACGGTAAACGCGAACTCTACCTTTCTCATCCCGGGAAACGATAATAAATAAAAAGAAGTTCTTAAATATTTAAAAACTGTAAATTCTGAAATATTTAAGATATCTATAATTATATTAAAGATGTATCGTAACTAGTTCATATTTTATCATTAGACAAGATGCATTTTAAATTTGACTCATTGAGTCATGATGTAATTATAAATCCTTGCAAAAGAAGAGAAATATAAAATTACAACGGAAATATGTAACACGCAGAAAGATCGATACACAATGATAGCGCATGACTCGATGTACTTGTCGCAGGATTTGTTCTTGCAAACGTAGGTTCCGCTTTTTATGCGAGCAATTTGTGCGTTCACCATTTTGCCTTTGACCACGGACTAATAGGCTGTGCACAATTCATGGACGTGCGCAGCACGAAAAAAACAAAAAAAAACCAAAATGTAAAACAAAGCCACGACCGCCGCGACAGAAGGCAGTGACAGTGATAACATTTTCTGTTAGATCTCCGCGCGGACACACATTCAAACACAAATAGGGTACGTCCGTTGTGAAATCAAATGCGTTTTTCTTTTTTTTTCTTTTTTTTTAATACGATATAATTTAATTTCCAAAATAAAAAATGAACATACGTACACATCTTTCCGAAAAAAGAAATATACAAATATTGTAAGAAATCTTTCGTTCATATGGAGAAATTTTTTTGTGTTATCAACTTTTTGATTTTTATTTCAGTGCAAAATTAATATATGATAATATAAATAAATAAAAATATATATACATATGATATATCCGAGATCTTTTACTATGTGTTTGCAGTTTAGCGGATCTTCCATTGAGTATATCGATCGTGTATACCATCATTTTATAGATATAGTATATATACGCATTGGATCTGGACACAGTCCAGATCTGATTTATCGGAGCTCCCAAACGCTCTTCAAGACGATTTACAAATTGTTTGTAAAACAAATGTTTAGATCAGTGTCTAGAATGCATCTTTCCGTGTATAGATATATATGTATATATATTGTGTTTTGTACACGCGCGTTTAAAACTTAAAACAAGTTAATTTCTCTAATTAAAATTACAGACATAATTACTCACATATAAAGAGAAACGCAAACGCGAGAAGACAATATAAAATTCCATGAATTTCATTTTACAATTTGTAGACATTCCGAGAAGACAGAAAGAAAGAGAGAAAGACAGCTTTGGTACGAGAAATATAACGATTCATCTTTCATGAGCCAAGCTCAGTGTACAAGATCGCGAACGAAAAGAAACATACACAAGCTCAATACATCTTTTCCGGCGTCTCTCTTCCTCTTCCGATTCTTTACATTATCGCGTGGAACGAACGAGAACGCTATTTGAAGAAGATATGGGTCGCCCGTCGTCTGTCCGGAATAGAAAAACGATTGCGTCGTCGACGTTTTTCTTTTTTTTTCTTTTTCAACAGCGCAGCGCTTTCTCGTTAGCGCGACTGCTCTCGCGGGCAAAGACTTGGCGTTTTCTTATATACGGAGCGATTTAAAACGTCCGAGCTATGAGCAACCTCGCTGATTAAAGCGTTGAAGCAATACAGGGGACTCCCACGTAGATGCTTCTCATTCACACATGGTGCGCAACACCGGAGAGTGTCATCTCTCGCTCTCGGTTTTTCTCGCTGAGATAAAAGAGGACCATCGAAAATGTACGGACGCGAAAAAGGCGAATGACCGGATCTCGGGCGATGATACACTTGCCACGTCTTTTTGTGATCTTATCGATCCAAGTCGGCGCACATTTCCACTAAAACAAATATTTGTTTTTCGCAGGAAACGAAGTGCAATTAATACGTCAAAGTTAATAATTCGATCTCGACGTGAAAGCAATCTTGAATTATTTACTTTGAATGTCGAGAACGTGTGTGCGTTAATATAAAGAAATATTTCTCTTTTAGGCCACAGAGTAATCTTCAATTAGAGCTCCGTTCCTCTTATTGGTAACGGAATTGCATGACGCCTGGTGGTTCACAAAGAGCATCCATAATTGCAGCGAGACGCTCTCTCAAAAGCGATTATTCGCGAAATTAATGAGCGACGGCCAATCACGATACTACTTGACGATGATTACGAGCGGAGTTACAGCGCTTGTCGTTACGGTCTCTTCGCAATTGAGGCCGATTAAATGCATTGTGCCTCGTGATATATAGTCTCCATTATAAACATCAATGAGTCCGAAGTATATCGGTTGAATAAAACGTTGCGAAGTGCTTTTGGGTTTTAAATAATGTTCAAACAGCATTTTAAGTAAGCAACGCGAATATAACTCAAGCAGCGAATTAACATTTAATGGAAAAATAACGTTTGTTATTAGATATATTATATTATCTTGTTGCACTTGTTTCTACACACACATGTTGCTAAACAACATAAACAACATAACAATCATGGAATTTGTTGCGATCAAGTAAACAATTTTCAAGAAAAATAAAAAAAGAGAGTAACGCGTATGAAAATATCGCGTTTCGCGCACACTTATTATCAAATCCGCAAACCAAGCACAGTTTTTCAAACATCCTTTGACGCGCTCCAGTTTTCCTCAATGGTACTCTTCTCGACAAAGAGAAAGTTCGAAATCAAGATGCATTAGATCGGGGTATAAAGACACGTGTCTCCCAAAACGCGGAGGCACTTCACTCAGAACAAGAACGTCAGCCGTTCACATGACGATCTTTACAAGCTGCAGTTTTGCAGCAATTTTCTTTGTCGCGGTGTTTCTTTCAGTTATATCAACGACGACGTATAAAATGATAATTATCTCATGAGAGGATAATATATCTCAAAAACACGAAGCGCATGTAACGCTTTGATCTCTTTTTTTCCTTTCTTTCTCATCATGAGGTGAAAGGAAAGTAAAAAGGAAAGATGCAAATAAAATTTGAAACACAGCGAATAAACAGAGTTAAAACATCCGTAACTGAGGTAAGAAACGCACGTGTTGCTAAAGGGATATTTCGTTCTTTGATATTGCGTTCAGTCTCTCTTGTAAAATCGGTCTTTGAAAAATAAACTGGAATCATGACCGACCAGTTTGCATTTCGACGCAAGCCGTTAATATTTTTCCAAAATGTAAATAAACGATGTTATTCTTTTTCAGAATTACGTGGACAGATTTACTAGTTTCAATTCAAAGGTTTCAATTCCTACCATGGATAACAAAAAGCACTTTTTTCAGCAGTTCGAAATTAACTTACAGAATATGGAATTTTGTTAGAACATATAAGTTTGCCTGTTCTATTAATAGACTTGCAATTATTAATTGTTACTCACGTTTAGACATAAACATTTCATTACAATGAGAGAAACTTGAGACAACATATCCAAGACAGACTGTGAATTTCCGGACTGTCAATAATTTTTAACGAAAGAACAGCACAAATATCATCCACAGACAAAACTACTGAAATTTAGATTATATAAAATATACTGGAAAAAGAGTGATAAAAAAAGCAACACACAAAAAAGTACGTACATATATAAGCGTAAGAGAATACCAAATTTGTTTACCTTTCTTTCATAATCACGGTTTGATACCGCGAGCCAGGGCAAATCGGCTACGTGAGCGCGAAAACTCTCATCGAAATCGAGCACGTCGGTCATGTTGCTCCAGAGCACCACGTGGACGACCTCGAATTTCTTCTTCTTCTCGTCGATGGCGTTGTTGCCTGTTGTTTGCGCGCCGTTTACGCTCGCGTACAGGTCGATCAGCTGACGCGTGAAATCGTCGCAGGTCGCGTCCGGGTTCACGAAACTAAAGTACATGCCGATGATCTCGCAAGCAGGCCGGCCATCCTCGTGTACGAGGGACGCGGCTGCCGAGTCTATCGACATTCTGTCGTTTATCTGGCTGCAACGCACGAGCTGCTTGCCGAACAGCCGGTGCTGCCAGCACGTCGGCTTGCCGGTGACGGTAGTGGTGGTAGCCGTTGTCGACCGGGGCTTTCTCGCAGCGTTCGGAGATACCTGTTCAGTAACGCACGCGGCCATCGCTCTTCTCACGATTAAACTACCCGGTGTCGTGTGTTCGCCGATGAGACGCAGCGCGTTGAGCACTTCCCTATCTACGGAGAAGGGATTGACAAAGCCTGCCGGCACCGTTCCCTGACTTGTCCACGAGAACACACGAGAAGAGACACCGCACACCGCGTGCGCACACAAACTGATTCGAGCGGATTCGACTGGCTCGTACTTTCCTCAAGCTGGCGACTGGCGACTGGCGACTGGCGACAGTAGCGACTGAAGCGCGCGGCTTCAGCTCCGGGCGCATCCGAGTCGCGCGAGGAATTCGCACCGCGCGAAATATTCAAACTTTACTGTTCTCTGTCTTCGAAGTGCTTCAAAGTGCGTATTCGCACTCGTTCAGTTTTGTTCAGTATCGATGCTTTCTTTTTCGTCAGACGACATTGAACCAGAAACTGTCAGAAATTGTGTCACTTATTATCTTATCCTCTCTTTTGTTAATTTAAACAAACACCTTGAATTTGTCTAATATGATGATCCATTATCACAGCGCTAAGTGGTCAAATTATTTGTTTGTAGAAAGAAGATACATAAACACACTGTGCAGCTGTTTTCTTACTGCTAATTATTAATTATTAATAGTTGTCAGGGACAAGATTAACTCAACCAATTACGTTAATTTTGAGCCCGACTATTTTTTTATTTTCAAAAAAATCAAACTACTTTATGTAAGAAAAAGAAGAGAGAAAAGAATATATAATTTTTATTTCAACTCTAAGTTCACAATGTGACGCCTGTTGTTCAAAGTACATTTGGAACTCGAATGCGAAATTAATTTACGAAAATTAATTGAGCGATTACAATGAAGCTTGCCGAAACTTTGATGTATAAACGAAATTCCATTTTGCTAGACTGGTAATAGAAGTAATCTCAACCGGGATTAAACAGCTGTGATCTGTGACCAGCAGACTTCACTGCCGCACCGACTGCCGCACCGAGTTTTAATCAACTATACAGATTGTCTTTTTTCTAGCCTGTGTAATACCGCGTACTTATATTGTCTTATATCAAGCAGAATAGAACCGGGTCTAAGAGAAGAGAATGAGAGAATGTCGGCTAATATTAGAATCTGATCGTGAAAGAAGGCGGCGTAATTATTGAAAATTAACGTGATCTCTCGGCGATCAATTGGTTCTCTTCTGAGAGGAAAAGAAAAAGAAAAAGAAAGAGAGAGAGAGAAAACACGAACATGGAGATTGAACAACAATATGCTCGATTGGGTCGCGTGTGCGCAATGTCATCGTTACTTACGACCGGTTGTGCTTTTAAAAATGCTGGACATTACAGCGAGATGCTCTACCGTCTGTCAAACCTAACTCGACAGTACACAACAAACAATTAAGCAATTCTCCTGCCGTGTACTTACGAGGCTTGAACAGAACGTACGGAGACATCTCTCGAGCTGTAGCCTGTGGCACGGAAGAGTACGCGGTGAAATCAACGAGCTACATCTTACGGAGCGTCATGGTGCTCCGTCGAATTGAGCGCGTAGTTATGCGGTAGCACCACCACGATCGGTTAAGAGAGGATCAGTTTTTCTTTTTGTCTTGTCCCTTGGCGTCGCGCGTTTCGTCGCGGTCAAGTACGCACGTCGTTTATCAGTGAATTATACCTATATGTTTTATATACGTTTTAATCGCATGTCAAACGTCGTGGAGAGAGAGAGAGAGAGAGAGAGTGCGTGTGTGTGTGTGTGTGTGTGTGTGTGTGTAGTGTGTAGTGTAGTGTGTAGTGTGTGAGTGAGTGAGTGAGTGAGTCAGTCACGCCCGTTTTCACCATCTCCGATTAACTTAATCGGCAATTAAGTGTCAGTCTATTCTGCTAAACGATTAATGCGACTGGCAATTCCAATGGAATAATCGGCTGATTAAGTTAATCGGCGATGGTGAAAACGGGCGTCAGTCAGTCAGTCAGTCAGTCAGTCAGTCAGTCAGTCAGTTCTCTTGTTACGAGTTGATCAATGATGCATCGTATCTAGCCACGTTCGTCTGTCAACGGGTGTCGTCCATATGCAACATTCCTCAGCCGGTTTCCGCGACCTCGCCGCGGCACTTCGATCGTAACGACATCCGCAGATAATACGCGGTGCGCGAGTCGTGGCTTTCCGGAGAAGTGCGCTGCTCGGGGAAGAGAGAGAGGGAAAGAGACGTTAGTGCGATGCGCCACGATGTCGCGCTACGTTCCTACTATTGCGTGCTGCACGCTCTAATTGTCTTGTACGCATAATTCAGTGCTGCGATGGACTGATACATTTGCTGCGCGCTCAAACAATCGCTCCAAAAGCAAGGTGGGTACCTTCAAGAATTGCTTCGAGTACAGATAACAGTTGTATAATAAACGGGGTGAGTCAACGCGCGCAATGTGTAAACAGCAGAATACTTCCCGGAATGTTTTCGCGATTTGTCGTTATCTGACGTTTTCTATTCAGACAATTCAGAAGGTATCGCTAATCAGTTGCATTCTAACGAAGTCTCTTAACTGATGTATGTTGTATTTAATATAATGTGTTTGAAAAATAGTAGTTATGTGTCTTTCTTCGCGTATTAGCGATAAGAATTGTCTGCATTTCAGAGTTACAATGAGTTCGCAACCGATTGTGGTACCTGGAGATCATCATCGTCCTCAGGTGGAGACTCATTCTGTGTCTCCAGTTGGGAGTTCAGACGCGTTCAAGACCATGACACCACCAAATGTTAGCCGCTCTCTCAGTCGTAAGTACATTATTTTATGTCACTTGTCATTTAATATGTTTTATTTTATTTTATCACAAATGTTCTTAGGCTGAATTATATTAACATTATCTACAATATAGATCTTCTCTAATTATTGTAAGACAATTTTTAATGGCAATAATTGATGGCTGTCTTTACTTATTTATTTATTGTTTCTAACTTAGCAAATAGAATATAGAATAGAATAGAATAAAGTGACAAAATAGAGGAAAAGAACAGCAATTAAGAAACAGAATTCCTAGAAAGTGATTACAGTGTGTATATTTGGTAGAATCTTGTTTAATGACACATAGCATGTCTCTGCAGAACTCTTTCCCTCTGTTATTAAAAGTGTTTTACACAAGATCCTAAGGTTTTACATAATATTCTCACAAGTAATTACATCTACTTATGTAAGATCAACACTTGTACAAGTCAAAGTATATTCATTCAAATGTTGTACAATTTGTTCTTTCTAAATGCATGTAAAAGTGTTTTTCTAATGGGTGTAGACTTATTTTCAAAACGATACACAAACGATCACAAATTTCATAACTGGATCAATTTCTCTAAAATGTATGTTACATAATATACAACCATAATATATGCAACAAACATTTGTACGAAAAATTATTTTTAACCGGAGAAATTTAATAGAAATAATCGATTGCGATGAGAATACATTATTGATGTGTAATATATATGTAGCTTTTATTTTAATAATAATTTTTGTATTGTTTGTGCATTCACCAATCTCGAACGTATCTAACATGTAAAACTACTTGGTAATCCAACGCCAATAAAGATACGTCAGGCATATAGTTATAACAGCTCATTAATATGAATGAAATGTGTACTATAGAAAGAACCAACTCTCTTGGAAAAATGGAAATCAATATCCTGAGAGTGTAACAAACTGCGTTTCTGTCGTAGTTCAAGTAGAAATTCCCGTCACTATACACTGTTATTTGTTGCGAATAACTTGAAACTCGCGACTTACTTTCAATTCCTGTTTTCGTTTATAATGTATAAGAAAGACCACGTACGATCCCGAATATGCATTAAATCTGTATAAAAAAAGAGTTTGTTGTATGACGAGTTTTTATTATGTTTTAAACATATACAATAATTTTCTAAAAACGTATATTTATAGCTGCAGAAAGCGAGTAAAACTGAGTATTACAATTTATTAAAATTCAGAACGTTTTAGCTGACGTTGTCTAAGTGACAACATATTTCTTGAAACGTTTATCACAATTTAATTGACATTAAATCACGGTATACTGTAACCACTTTTTTGAACATGTACTAACGCAGTGTTTAATTTGTACACGTATATTCCTCTAACGTCTTTATCTTGCTTCTGTAACTTGGCCGCATGCAGCAATATAAAAGTTACAGCATGTTCTATTCTGCATGTATAAGCATGACTTCTATCTTTTTGTGTGTTTTTTTTGCAATAGGCAAACAGACACTACAGTGTGTGTCTTTCAATTCAAATTCAATTGTGAGCGTATAAATCTTAAAAACTCGTACCCTCGTATTTATCGCAGAACGAAAACAATTTAAAAAATGTTACAATATATATATTTCTTTTTGTTTTTTATCGCTATGTATTAACATCTTTTTTTAACTTAGAAGATACGATAAAGTTTTCATAACCGACGAGCAATCGCCGGTTATATCGTTCTCACAAATTATATATATACATATATGTTTATTTATTTATTTTCTTATTTATGTCTAACGTAAATCGTACAATGTGACGATGTATATATCTCGAGTGCGACTGAATATGAGTGCTAAATACTTAGAACCAGCGGATCGACAACCCCGACGAAGCAGCATCCAAGCACAGTCTACACCATTACCTAAACTTCCGTCAACCGAGTCCCTTACGACAAGCGTAAATATTACAACCGGTGCACCTCCAGTTTCTCCAGGTACATAAACTAAAATTCATATAGAAAATTTTCAAGAGTAATACAATCTGTTGTGTTTTTCCGTAAGATCTGAGATGATTGAGTTAGTTACTTGAGCAGCTACTGAACTTTTCTATTTTGAGTGCTTTTTATTTCCGCAGCTTTTATAGGCGCATAATCGCTAGAAAATTTTCGATATTATGCAAATCTTCTCAATACTTATATTCTTTTTTTTTTATATATAATATTTTTACAATTTTCAAACTCTATGTTTACGTATGTATAAAGTTTACGCTTATTATAAATAGAAATACCTGCACTTTTTATAAGCCTTTTCTCTTACGTAATTATAAGCTTTGTAATAAGCTTTGTAATAAGCTTTCAATAGATAAAAGTATTTCATTAATAGTATCATTACTGAGGAATTATCATCAGTACTGTAATTGTACATAGGACTATATGAGGATGTGCGTATATCGAATTTATATAAATTCAGTGATGCAATAATGTGTAAGTTTGTGTTGTACATTATATTTTATATATATATATATATATATTTTTTTTTTTTTTGAGATTTGCATCAAATTTAATTACAATCTTTTTATGGATTCGGTAAATAAAATTTCTAATGCAAAAATCTAATGCAAAAATTAATTGCATGCTGTTTTTTATTCAAGAATTCATATTTTATCTTTTTTTTTAATAACTATATACATGTATGTATATATTTCTTTATAGTTAAGCATGATTGTGTTGCTAATTAGCTTGCAAATTTAACACGCCAAAGTAATATCCGTAATTAAATACGGATGATACAAATTATGGAAAACCATGATCTCGATTCAATTCTCGAAAATACGATTTTTGAAATTTGATGCAGATCTTGTAAAGCGTTCTATGTATTGTGCATATACTTATATATATATATATAGGAAGACAATGTCAATGAATAAATACGGATTTTCTCTTAATGTATAGTAAGAACACACATACATAATAAAAACGAGTAGGTTATATAAATATATATATTTACAAACATTTATTTGATATAATATGTACACACTAGAATATGTATACATAATAAGTTTTATAACTATGTATATGTTCTCGAATATTTTACGTTCTAAAGTTAGTTATGTCTTTCTTCTTTTCAAACACAGTTTTATTAGAAAAACAATAACTTAGTTTTATATGTACACATATAGTTACTTATGTATCTACTGATAAAAAAATAATAAAAGAAAAAATAAATTAAATTTTAATTAAGATTTGCAAAGTAGAATTAGAGAATAATTCTGATTTGTTTGAATGAATGCGTGTGAAGAACTGTATTCCGTTTAATATAAGATGAAATCCTTAGCGACCTTGTAGATTTTGGCACTTTGAATATTGTTACAAATAATATTATTTCCACACCGTGTATGCATGCGTTTTACTCAAACATAAAAATAAATTTGATTTTGTATTATTTTGTTATTTTGAATTATTTAGTGTGTTTTTAAAAATGCAGTTTAGTTTGTACACTTTTAACAATGTACATTTTTTATCTTTATTTTTGTAATTGTAAACGGTATTTTACATAATAATAATATCTCATTGCTTGACTTAATTGTTAACAATTTTTTTTTATTCCTAATATTATTTTTACAACGCAAAAATTTAGAATTTGCAAATATACTAACTGCGTTACGTGCGCGTAAAAATTAATAAATATTGATGTAAATACTAAATAATTATTTTTTAATATTATATCTATGTTTTATATATATATATATATATGTGTGTATTATATATTAGAAAGATATTTTTAAATATACAAAAGTTGTAAAATTTTCTAGAACACTTTCTTCAATTTTTAAAACTATACGATTTTTTCAACTATAATGTTGCCGTTTCTGCTGACATATATAACTGTGTAAATAGTATATTAAAATATTGCAAAAGAATAATGCAAAATTACATATGTTACAGGGCTTTCCGCAATGAGTGAAGGAGGTCAGAAATTTGATAATTCATCAGATAAAGTAATTTTCTTTGGCAATTTCTTAAGAAATTTGATTTTTAAACGCAATATGTGTCATACTCAGTCTTAAAATAACAAATTGTTTTAGTCAATGGATTCATGTAAATTAACGCGGAAAGAATCGTACAAAGCTCAGAGGAAGAATTATCGAATGGAAAAGAAGAGAGTAGCGAACGAGCTCTTAAGTTCCTTTAAGGATCCAACCGTTATTGTTATGAGTGATTGGCTGAAGATTCGCGGCACGCTGAAAAGTTGGACAAAATTATGGTGCATTTTGAAACCCGGATTACTGCTAATATACAAAAGTCCTAAAACTAAAGTTCGTATGTCTATCATTTTTTTTTTTCACTTGTGTTTTATTTCATTATTTTTGCTCACTGTATTATAGAATTACATGCATCTGTTGACAGAGTAACCATTGGGTGGGAACGGTACTACTTAACACGTGTCAAGTTATAGAACGTCCGAGTAAGAAGGATGGATTTTGTTTCAAAGTGTTCCATCCTTTGGAACAATCTATATGGGCTCCTCGCGGTCCGGAGAAAGAAGCTATTGGTACGTGTTTCTCATGATTTTATTGCTAATACGTATACATGAAAGTGGTTTTTTCTCAATTTTTTTTAATAGGTGAATTGCGCTCTGACATGCAATATTTGTTTTGATGATATAGAAATATAGAAATATAGAAGAAATAAAATATATATTTGTAGACTTAATGTGTAAGTTTTTTATTCGATGATTTCAATTGTGCATGTTATATATATTTTTTTAGGTGCAGTTGTACAACCGCTGCCGACATCTTATTTAATTTTTCGAGCGCCATCTCAAGCGGCAGGGAAATGCTGGTTGGACGCACTTGAACTGTCGTTGCGTTGCTCTTCCTTGATAGTGCGCTCGACAAGCGCATTACCGCGTCCTTTGCCGCACGATGCCACCACCACTCATGAGACTCAGTGGAGCGAGGCTGATTATGAAAAGCACTTTGACGATCATGGTTAGTACTATCAAAGCTTCCTATTTACGACATTCATGTATGAAAATCGCCGATAAAAATGGAATAATGTGCTTGGATAAAATTAATATATATTGCAAAGTTATATATGTATATAGTATGTACTATAGTATATACTATACATACACGCAAACTCATAGTTTAAGCACTAAAAAAAATATGTGCGTATCGTTAGTAACGACATTATTACGTTATTACTTTAATTTCGACATTTATTATTTATTACTTACATCGAAATTTCTGACAAAACAAAAGAAGAAAACGGGAATCGATATTTATATGCACACGATAGAACAGTATTAATAAAGAATTCGATTCGTTAAAAAATTTACGGATCAGAAAAATATGTCGTACAAGAAAAGTGCGATTTGTGTGAATTATGATGAATGATGTGCGGCGATTTGGCAATTCATACTTGTAGCGATGAAAGTAATTTAGAGTTTCAATCGTTCATTTTCTTATCTCACAAATTTCACTTAACCATGCAGAAATCACGAGCGTAAAAGTTGCGATGTACGAGAATCCTCTAGATTGATAATCGGCCATAAAGTTATCTTATGCAAATTTATAAAAACTTGTATAAGTAATAATTATGTTTACTTATTATTTTTTCCTTTTTATTTGTCGTCCTGCTTTTTGCGCGCTAGCAACATACTTGAGTCGTTACGCTCCGAGATCTCCCACAACTTCCCAGAAGCGCTTGCTGTCATGTCCTCAATCGCTCTCACCCACGTGCGATTCTAGGAGCGTTTGTCCTTCGCCGTCTCCCATGTTTCAGCAGCTCTATCACGCGGTCGCGTATTGGGAAAAGCAATTGCTTGATCGATCACCGACACCTGGCGCAGATCAGGAGAATATCGCGTATCCTAATGAGGAATCAAACGCTGGCAAAACCCAACCGTCTGATTCCTCTCGTCTTGTCTCTTCATCTCATTCAGCAATTTCCCCGGCACGTCGTATGACCGTTCCTTCTGTACATGTCTTAGAGTATGAAACCTGTAAAGTAGTAACGCTAGATCCTCCTGTGTATACCTCGCATACAGACCTGGACGATATCAGTCAGCCAGAGAATGGAGTAGCAGCCGACGCAGAAATTAGTGCCTCGGACAGCGAATCCGAAGCATCGGCTAAAGAAGATCAAGATCAATGTTCGGAGCAAATTACCGAAACGCCATATGTGGCTAACGAAAACGAAGTTCTTGGAACGGTAGGAAACGTTATATGTATGTTTTATGTTTAATGTAAAAAAACACATTTATCTTAAATTAACAAAGCATTTAACTTAAATTAACAAAGCACTTAAAAAATTTATCTATATTCTGTTTTGGGAAACAGAAAAAGAGAATATGATTTGTGTATTATATATTGTTAATATAAATAGGCTGGCGAAGTCGTTACGGAGTTACAAGAAGAACAAAAATCCTTGATATGGTTCTTGATGAAACAAGTTCGTCCTGGCATGGATCTGTCCAAAGTTGTATTGCCGACATTCATTTTGGAGCCACGTTCGTTCCTTGAGAAACTAGCCGACTCGTATTATCACGCTGATTTATTGTCTCAGTTAGTAAGACAATATATTTAAATCGCGCGATTGTTTTTTAGAAAAACAAATTTTTCGAACTTTATTTTACAGAGCTGTGCTAGAGGACGATGCATTTACGCGTATGAAGGCGGTAGTAAAATGGTACCTATCGGGCTTTTATAAGAAGCCACAAGGTTTGAAAAAACCGTATAATCCGCTACTTGGCGAAACATTCCGCTGCTACTGGCAACATCCCAATGGCTCTAGAACTTTCTACTTAGCCGAACAAGTATAACAATTTTAATAAATATTTTATTAATAAATATTAACATTATATGTATATAAATATGATTATATGTTTTCTATAGTTAAAATGTTCCAAAATTTAATACTGATCAATTCTTCTAGCAAACCGTCGTCGTAACTTTTTCATTATTACACAAAAATATAAAAATTAAGTTTTTTTGCTTATAGATAAATATTATCGTGTTCTTAACACATATGTCTAAATATTTTTATTAGTTATCGCATCATCCGCCGATCTCGGGATTTTACGTAACAAATCGCCAAGATGGATTTACTATCAGCGCTACAATTATCGCAAAATCCAAATTTTATGGTAAGTTTTTTTTATTGTCTACACTGCTGTAAAATATAATCTAATAGTGCTGGTTTTATTTGACAAGTCGTAACTTTTGTTCTTTTTTACAGGCAATTCAACTTCCGCCGTTTTAGACGGTGTTGCTGTGCTAACAATGCTGCCAAGAGGCGAGGATTATACAATGACGATTCCGTATGCACACTGTAAAGGTATTCTCATGGGAACATTGACCATGGAGCTTGGTGGAAAAGTAAATATAACGTGCGAGAAAACCGGTTATCATACTGAATTAGAATTCAAATTGAAGGTAATAAAATTTATGCAAAATGAAAAAGTTTTCAAAATAAATTAACATAAAAAAAAATATGTGATCTGTGTGTACATGTATATAATAATTTTTTTTATTCCAACAAATAATAAACCAATATTTTTAGCCATTTATTGGCGGTGCAGAACAAATGAATCAAGTTGTGGGACGAATACGTTTGGGAAAAGAAACTTTAGCCACTATATCGGGATATTGGGACGGACAGATTTTAATAACGGACAAGCGAACCGGAGTAAGTTAAACTTTAATTTATCTTAGTCAGCTGATTAATAAATAAATAATATTGCGTTTCACAAACACACAGCAAGAAAGTGTGTTCTTCAACCCGACTCCAGAAGTACGTAAAAATAGGTTAAAGAAGTACACAGTCCCATTGGAATATCAAGGAGCGTGGGAGAGCGAGAAATTGTGGTACGCTGTCACGCAAGCTATCAACAGGGACGATCAGCTAGCTGCTACTGAAGAGAAAACTCGGCTCGAGGAAGCGCAAAGAGCACGTGCTAAGGAGCGAAAGAGTTTGGGACAGGAATGGATTCCCAAATATTTTGTTCAGGTACGAGACAGGTCGTTTTTTTACGTTTAAGAAAGTTATATTATTTGTTATTAAATAATAAAACATTTAACAACTGCAAAATAACATATTTCCGTTTCTCTCGCATCGTTAGGATATTATAACAGGAAATTGGGTTTATCGCCATGCCGACGTAAGACCATGGGATCCGAGAAACGACGTGGTTCAATACGAAGAAAATTACGTAGTGCGCACAAAGACTAGACATAAAACACCTATAATGCGTACTGGTAGTATTGTTTCTACTGAACCACAAATACAGGTACAGCGATGTAACATGTAATTTGTATTATGTTATATAACTTGACACATTTGTGCATTTTATATATGTAAGTTATATTGTTATTTTAACTGCTTTTTGTGTCCATCTTTTAACAGTATTCTTTCTCGATTGCGTTAATGAATAACAATATGTTATTTACTGCTTTATTTGCTATCGATGACTTTGAATAAACTTGTATACATTTTCAATACTTGTAATAAACTTGTTTTGTTTAACACGCGCGCGCACACACACACACACACACACACACACACACACACTCTCTCTCTCTCTCTCTCTCTTTCATAAAAAAATGAGGCTGTGAGTTTTCTTTGATATTTAGTAATCAAACTTACATTATTTTTGTAATCATATCTTCTGTCTTAGAATTGCTTGTTATAATCGTACGTTAAAATCATGCAAATTGAATTATACGTGTATATATAATTTATATTGCTAGTTTTATTGTATATGTACATCATCACATTTAAAGTAGATACTATTATTTCACTGTATTAGAATTTCACGGTATTAAAACACAGACATTTTTAATTCAGATACTGTATAATTATTAAGAAAGCGAACAAACACGTAGCTTAATAGATTACTAAAGACTTCTATCACAGATTAAGTTTCTGTGACAATGTAATATAACATATTATTTATTGTCTTGTATCTCAACTCGCACATTTACTGAATTGATATTAACTATATGAGAGTAATAACCGTTGCAGATTCCATTATTGCAAGCTGAATCACGTTCCTCTTTATCAGTGCTCAAGTCTTCAAAAAGACAGTTGTCTAATAATATGCCTTTAACGGAGCCAGCTCATGATTCCGGGAGTTCATCTGCCGAGGCACATACTGATTCTAGTCAATCGTTAGGAAAACGAAGACGTTCAACTGCTAGGTAAACTTCTATAAATTCATTATTGTTACATAGCAAAACTATTGCGTTACTTCTTAAATTACTAGTAAAGAGAGCGCACAAATTTGAACACAATAATTTTCGATAATGCATTACAAGCAGAGTATCGTTATTTAGGATAATAGATGTAATAAAGGAAGTGGAGAATCAAATGCTGGAACACGGCGAGAAACTGGCGCGTATACAGCAGATAGTGGAACAAGTTGCGAGAAAACAGAGAGAGTTCGGTGAACAGCATCACAACCCAACCACGTTCAGAAGCGTCGCAGATACTATACTTATTGTTATTATTCTTTTCTTGGTACAGTATTTCGTAAGCATGTGGAACATCAGCCCTACTAAGGATTGAAAGACTTGATAACGTTTTTTCGTAATTTTTGTTATTACAACGTCATTGTGAATCATACTGGTTTTATACATCTTTGGTGTCGGTTCTTCTTCGTGACATACAATAAAATTGTTTTGCGGAAAAAAATACATTAAATAATTTATATTAAAAAAAATAAAAGTATGTGTTATATATGTATCAACGTAGAGAAAAAGAAATTATATAATAGAAAATACTTATTTTATGTGTGTGTGTGTGTGTGTGTGTGTGTGTGTGTGTGCGCACACACACACAC
>QVNW01001278.1:0-16010 GCA_014825475.1 Pseudomyrmex flavicornis | reverse complement strand
CTGAACCATTTTTTTCTATTACATATAATAAAGGAGTAATTATTGAATAAATCAGGCCAATCAGCGCCGATTTTTAGCCGGGCGCACGTTAGTGATAGTATGCGTGAGCGCTCCGCGCGGCTCACTGACGTGCGCCCGACTAAATCGGCGCTGATTGGCCTGATTTACTCAATAATTACTCCTTTATTATATATAATAAAAAAAAATGGTTCATGACTTTTCGACTCAGTTTTACTTCTTCTACCTGCTTACGAGAGATGTTAAAGTCATACTGGAACACCCTGTTTTTACACACAAGTCATACTGGAACACCCTGTTTTTACACACAAGTTTTCTTTATTACACACAGACAAACGCAAATCTGAATTATTGATTACATCTTGTAGCATGTAGATTCTTATATTCTGAGAAAAGTCTGGGCTTGCAAGGCTATGAAAATGCACGGCTAAACTTCCGCAATCAGTTCTTAAATGTCGAGGACACATTTCGTACAAAGATGCAAGAAGTATGTGAGTCAGAGTCAAGTATGATCTTCACAGAAGACCTCAAGTCCATGTTGCACTTGGCTCAAAAGAAACCAGAAGACATTGAGTTATTGATCAAAATGATAACAAAGTTTAATAAGCAAAACAAAGAGATGAGATTTGGTACATTTATCTTTGGACCGGTGGTAATGCGCACCCTCTACTATCTGGATGAACCAGAGCTTGCGCTTACTGCTTTCAAAGATCCTCAATTTGAGAATTTCTTTGATCAGTTCATCACCTATCAGATTCTTTTGTGTTTGTTGTATAAACATGGAAAGTACACAGAAATGAGAGATATATATGACATAATCAAAGAGAAGCGAATAGCAGATGGATATCCCAAGAATTCCTCAATATTAGTCATGGCAGCCTGTTACAAAGAGGTAATATTTCTGTAATTAAACTTCAACTTTTTACAGAAGCCTTTGTCTTCTACATCATTATCCTGATGTGTGCTTTCTAGAATACACCAGAGACATTGGAATATGCTGTGAATCTCTGGAAAGAAATGACTGAAAAAGGATTCATGTTTATGCGTAGAGCCACGTCATTTCTAACTGCTCTAGCTATTAAACAGAACGCACCTCACATAGCTATAGAAATCTTATCTACGATACGAGAAGCTCGATATATCGACATGAGATGTTTGAAGGTCTGGGCGTACACAGAGTTGAAGAGATTTACCGAAATAGTTCCCGTTATCAGGTCGTCGTTAGAACACGACAGACCAAATGCCATGAAAGAACGTTACTTTCACGATGTGGTATGTATTTAAATTGCAAGTTACGCAGCGCATGCACACATTGCTGCGCCTTTTAACAAATTTGGTTTTTTTTTTTTTTTTTTTAGATTGACCATCTGGAAGAAGTCATGAAGACAGAAAACGTTCCCGAGAATTTTGAACTTTACAAATTACTCGATCTCTTGAAGAAGAACGATCATATCTTACCTGAGGTAATTTATCAATTGTGTGCTAAAATTTATCCTATAGAAGATAACGCGTTACATTCTATAAAAGAGAACATGGGTTTAGAATAACAGAATAAATACAATTTCGTTGTTTACAGAAATTGGAGGATCATCTTTGCGTAGAAATAAACTCGGGATTACGCAAACGGCTGGATCCAACACGAACCAATTTCATGCGACAACAACAGACTTCCCGTTTCGAAGGTAACACTAGGCCAGTGTTGCGAGATCTTTTGTAAATAAAAAAAACAAGTTGTAGACTAATTCATATGTACAACATCCAATATAATATTGTTACCTTGGGTGTAAAGCCAAGCCAATGAATAAATAAATATGATCATTAGTGATCGGACGAACGGGCCCTCCATCCCTAAGCGGACTTTCCGGCGACTCTCCGCCTCATTTGCCTATTTGGCTTTCTACAGAAGGCCTTTGCTTTGCCCTCTAATGTTGATTCGCATAATCCAGCACGGAAGTCAACGTGCTAATCGATATTAACATTCGAAATTTTAAATAAGATTCGCAAGATTATATAAAATTGCGCCATTTAATGACTTATTATACACTTTACAGTACGAAGAAAACAAGGTACATATTTCTAAAATATTAAAAATAAACTTAGTATTCTTGAGCCGCAATATGCAAAGTCAATAACTTAAGAGAGAGACTTGATTTTTTGAGCAATATCAAGCAACCATTGCGACGTGTCTTCGGAAATTTGGAACTGCGATCTCATCATAGATATCAAAGACAGTATCCATTGACTGTCGATCTTGAAGTTCTTATCTTCGCATCTGTAAAAAAAAAAATTTATTCACATAAATAATTTTGAATGTGGTTCTAATAACTATGGAATCAGTAATTTTCACATTTCTTACCGACTGTTTATCAAAGCGGCACTAAAATTAATCCAACTCTCAATGTTCGCGGGATATGTAAATATATTTTTCTGAGCCTGTCTCAGACCCTTAACAGTGCCGAAGTTGCCGTACGCCGACGCGCAAGCGACATACACAATATCAGTCATGGATGTGTTTCTGCTTAGAACCAGCGCTGCTTGGGCACATTTACGGAAGATTTTCAAATTCGTGTCCAACAACGAAATTCGGACGAGACGCACCCAGTATCTGATATCGTCTACAAAGAGAAAAATCGCGATATTTATTTTAAAATAATCTAGCACATAGCAGATAAGAAATTTTATAACAGCACCATAACTTACTGGGATGTCTGAAAATAGCTTTGGAAAGAATTCGAATAGCTTCGGTGAGATTTCCCTGTTTGACGTGATAGTATGCGAATAGTGTGATGACATGGTAACCGCATTCAGGATGATTTTCGTAGCGTTTCAGTTCTTTCAACACCAAAGAAGCCAGATTAAAGTCGTCATGCAAAATACCTAGAGCTGCGGTTGCCAAGAAACCAACTATGGGAGGCGGTTCTATCTGTATGCACTGGAACAGTAAAGTCTTGACAGCGTCCGCACCTTGAAAGATATGAGCAATCGCGGCCATTGCACACAAAACGTTCGCCTTGTGCTCTTCGGTATCCGCCAGCCAGTGCAAGGCTGTTTCGTACGAGTTGTATGACTCTTCGTATTGTTTAGCTATAAATGGAACAATTCTCTCTTCAAAAAACTTACAAGTCTGAATATAAGTTCAAATATATGTAGCTAATTTCTGAACATCACCGTACCTTTGAACAAGGACAATGCCAAGTGATACTGGGAGGTGAAAGTCACGCATTTTACTTGTCTGCACAACTTCACCGCTTTCTGGTGTTCTCCGATCTGAATCAGAACACGTGCCAAATTAACGGACAGTATATCTCTTTCATCTTCGTCCTGGGTTAACTCTAAAGCCGTGACGAATTGTTTAGCCGCCGTATTGTACAATTTTTGTCGTTCCAATAATAAACCGTAGGTATTCAGAGCGTGTACATCGCTCGGTTCGCGTTCTGTAAAAATTATTTTGCATTAGAGCAAATACGAGAGATACGAAATCGGTTCGTCACTAACCTGTGTACCAAGTCATTGCGTCGGTCGCTGCGGGTACCGCGTGCATGTTCTCGATAGCGTAAACGAACAGCGGATCCTTTTCCTTTGCGGGATCCAAAAGAGTCGTGAGTACCGAGTGAGCGTAGCCCAAAGCCGCCTGATTGTGATAGCCCAACTGTGTGGAATGTCGAAACAGATCCATCGCTTCCTTCTTCAAAGGTTTTGCCAACGACTCCGCAATGAATCCCTGACCGATCCAGCTGTTCATATAGCTAGGATCCGCACGTTGGGCCCGAGAAAACGCCTCGTTAGCTTTATAGAGATCTCCTTTACAATAAATCAGACGGTTATTGTCGAATACATAGAAATTAAGTAAATTAAAACAAAAGATGGCAGAGCTGTCGTATGTTAAGTACCTAAATGTAGATACAACGTTCCCAAATTGTTCCAAGCCACAGCGTTATTCAATTCTCGATCGATCGCCATGACAAAACAATGCTGTGCCAAAGCGTAATTTTTTATACGAGGCGACATGCAAGCAACACCCAGAACGTTCCAATGGAGCCACGATTGCGGATGGAGTTTGACGGCATGTTTCGCGGCAGCTAGACACTTGGCTGCTACATCAAGTTTGTCGTTTGTGAAATCGCGATTTAGTTGCATCAAATAACAGCACGCCAGATCGTGCCATAACAATGCGGAATTCGGTGTGATCGATAGCGCGCGACAAAACCATCTACCGATGAAACAAAGAGCATGATAAATGTTCAACAACGCAACGATTTTAGAATGATTTACCTGACTGACAGCGTGACTATCTCGTCCCCTTTAATTATCACGTGCTCATCGATATTGTCGAATTTCATTAAGATACGCTTGACTTTTAGATAGCAATACTTTTCGGGCAAAGTAGCCACTTTGTAGCACACATCGCCGAACAGTTTCCAATTGCAAGACAAATCGCCGCGTACCATAACAGCATCTGTCAGACTATCCGCGGCTTGTTGCAGATTTTCTCGCGCGCGGCACAGAAACTGTTTCGCGATATTTTCTTTCGCCAGACCCAAACACGCCTGAGCCAGGCCTTTCAATGCAAAAATATGTTGTTTCTCGTGTTGCAATATACTTTCGAAATCCTCCTTGGCTTCTTTGTGTTGGCCGATGAGCTGAGAAAACAAAGAATTTATCATTACGTACAATCTGCATCTTCATCGATCTCCTCACGCGGGTGTTATCTGCGTTTATTCACGTACCACTTTAATATGCGCAAGTTGTATCAAGGGATACAAAGACTCCGGGTTCAGTTCTAACGCGCGTTGATAAGATTTCAGTGCTGATGTATGCGCGCCACGCGCTAAATACGCGTCCGCCAGAGATTCCCAGCTGTGACTATATACAAATTGCAAAGAAATAAGGAGTGTCACAGGAGTCTGTAACACAATAAAAAAATTAATGGTGAGTTAATGTTATTACTTATCGTTAGGATCGGCTCGGATCACATGCTGTAATGCCTTGATGGCTTGCTCTGCGTCACCTTGATCCAAGTGATGCAAGCCTAACTGCAGCCACGCCCACTTCGGTCCATTGCCCTGCATGGTTACTCTTTGCAATAGCTGTATGTTAGCGTCCTAAAAGCAAAGCACATAGGAAAGATTTTGCTATTGATTAAAATTCCATGTAGTAATTGTCTAATGTTACAAAACAAATCAAGTCTTTGAAGATGAATGATGATGTAGTGCTCACAGTGTTCTTAAGAAGTCGATAAGCAGTGCTCAATCCGATGCCGGCCTCTTCGGAATTCGAATTGATCTGCAACGCGGCGTGATAACATTTTCTCGAGCGTTCGATATCGTTACCATGTTCGCGATAATAATGTCCAAGATACAGCAAGCATTCCCAATTATTGCGATCAGCTTGCATGCCATTCAGAAAAGCCATCAAGCTGTGATTATAATCGCTCATGTCCCAGTAAATTTTACCAAACAGTAACCAAGCCTCCGAATTCTCCAAAGCTAGCTCGAGGGCGTTAACGGCTTCCTCATATTGTTTACGTTTCCACAAGTGCAACGCTTTGAAAATAACAGCTTGGATCTTAGTCTCTTCCCGGGACTCGAGATCGTCTAATGTAGCAACAACGTCGAGCTCGTCCAGCATCACATTTGTTCGCGCGTGTATCAGTTGCACTTGTACAGAAGGCTCGATCTTTAACAACTGAATACAAACTAATTAGATAGAAACAAATATAGAAGAGTTTCAGAATGTATTCATCAACAATATTCACCTCCTCGCACATCTGTCGCGCCTCTGTCAACTTTTGCTTGTTGCTACTTCTGCTCATCGCTTCGAGTAATCTCAACTTAATATCGAGCTGAAATTTATCCTTCAAACGTGATTTCAGTAATTTTAGCGCTTGTCTGGAAGCGTTTTCGGTTTCCTCCCAGCAATAAAGCTTATAGTACACCTGGCTTAACATTAACCAAGCATAAAACGACTGCGCATTTAACGCGGAGGTCACGTGAGTCAAACACTCACGGGAATTGACTAGTTTGTCGGTGCTTCTCAAGTGTACAGCCCTTGCGATAAACGCAGCTTCAGAATTCACCTTCAATTTTAAGAGAGATTCGTAATACCGAGTTATATCGATCTCAAATACATGTTCATTCAGTATTCCTTCCTCATAATAGACCCGGCATATAAATTCTGTAATATAAGAAACTCATAAAAGACTATTTAAAAATATATGATATATCAAAACCTTGATTAAAAATATCGACAATTAGCTTGCCTAAGGGATAAACATCTTCTGGAAATTGCATGTGCATATCCTGAGCTGTTGCCAGAAGAACTGTAAACTTGTTTGAATCATACAAGATCTTTAAATATTTCCGATAATACTCCTGCCTGTTCATTAGATCAGTATCATTTATTACAGATGCCAATATACTTTCATAAAGTTCTTGGTATTTGTGTGTTGTATGATTAGAATGTTCTGTCAACATCCAAGCTAGAGTTTTCTCAATCAAACTTCTCTTCTCCTTGGTAGAAGTGTTTCTTAGCACACTCATTGTATCTAATATTTCAGACAGCACTTCATCATCTTTTGTCTTTAGTCCAATTTCAGAGACTTTGTTTACAAAGGAGGTAAACTTGGGAGAGTCACTAAAATGCAAAACATCAATCTTTAAATTATTTCACATACAGTAAATTGTATTTTTTTCTATAAAATAATGTAAAACCTTGCTCTAGAGTATCTTACCTATCCAATTGCAAGAGCTTGCAATAAGCTGTGGCTAACTTTTCCAAATTTCCATTGTTCTGCAATTGTCCTTTTTCATAATACGCCACTAGACCTTGCCAAGCCAATGGATTACTGGGTTGTACCTCCACTGCTTTTTGAAGAACCAAAGCAACTTGCGATTTAAATTCTTCCACTTCCTGCATGGCACGTGCTAATAAAAGTAATGCTGTATAATTGTTTTTATCTTTCTTCAGGATCTTTTTGCACTTCTTCATAGTTTCTAGATGTTCATTCTGCTTGAAGGATTCACGAGCTTCCTTCAATAAGGTTTTTACTTCGTCCGACATTTTGCTCTTGAGAAAAACTTGATGTCTGTAGATTTACATGTGTAAATGCAGTAATATTTTGTTTTTTAATATCACTTACAGCTGACAGAAGATTAAATAGCTATCATAAGAACTTACAAATTTAAAAAACAAAATTAAAAAGTTTACACACTACTGAGAAAAATATAACAAATTACACAAATATTATCATGATTATGAAATACAAGTAATCAGGTATAAACAATCACGTTTATTACAAGTAAAAATAATTAATTGTTTGATAACATGCTAGCGTCATCAATTATAATTTATTATTTTTTTTTTTTATGTAGTCTTTTTAACGTGCCCGTTAACCGTTTTATCGATTTTTGCGAGCACCTTCCCTTCCTCTCCTGTCTTTCCTTTCAATTATAATTTATACAACCAGTTGGTTAAGTAACCTGTATACATCAGATGAATTAAATTCCTTCTATATACTTTAATTAGCAGAATGAGTAACTATCGACGCGCAAGATTTCGAGAATCGAAATATCAAATCGACGTGAGCGCGCCTTTGACTATATAATCATGTATTGACAGGTATCCTTGCAATACTTTGCGGTGTAATAGAGATTAACAGCGCTTCCGTCGCCTATGTTGCAGAAAAATAAAAAATAAAAGTGAGACAGCTATAATACACTACGAAAACAAAAAAAGATGGAAGAAGTTGACAAATTTAACTCGTACCGGTCGGAAACCGGTCATTATCATGTGAACCCCGAGGTCTTTGAGTTATAAAATCAGAACTTGTTGACTTTTTGTTTGTTTTCCATGCGGTTTATTCGGACGATTCGAGATACATGTGATCGCACCCTAACCACGACTGTTGTTGTAGATTCGGTCTTATGAAAACATAACCAAAAAAGCAGTCGAAACGAATGCACGGAAGAGGATAAATTTATGTTTATGTTTTTACAATGTAACCGCACGTTGTTTAAGTACTTCGCGAATCTATTTTGCGGTTCGCTACTTGAAATGGGATATTATGCATATCAGGTAATCGCAAAACCGTCATTTGTTCATGCCTGTGATTGACCATGTTACTAAGTATAGGATTGTATTTTTAGGTTGCAGCTAGTAGCAGTCTGATTTGGGAATTGGGAATGCTCTGAGATCTTATATATTGCCAAAGGTTTGTAATGCACTTGTTTGAGATGTTATTTAGAATTTTTATAGTCATATTTGTGCACAGTAGTTTACATTATTACATCAAATGTGTGTGTGTGTATATGTGTATGTATATATTCAAATATAGAAACTAAAAATGATAATTTAATCATATACTTACAAATTGACTCAACTTTTACACTTGTACATATTTCAGTCATAAAGAAAATGAACATGGCAAACAACATAATAATCAGAAGTAAAGATAAGCTACAAGAAATTAGCATAAAACTGGAACAAAGTCACTTAGCATATTTGCAAACAGATGACAGTCCCTTAAAACTGCAACAACGAAATAAATTAGAAGGTATTTTATATAATGTAATATGATGTTGGTATGTTGAAACATACTAATTGTATATTCAAGATGATGCTATGTTTTTGAAGGATTAGTTAGTAACAGCTTTTTCTAAATATATCTCTTTTTATATGCAATATTTTCAGGCTTCATAAGGGAGTATCTTTGTCTAGTGCCAAATGAGAGTAAATATGTGTTTCAAGAAACAGCAGATATTTTGCATAGATCAGCAGCAACGCTCACAGATTTCAGTGGATACAGAGCGGCAACTGCTTGGAGCGCAATATCCTTGTACGCGGCCAATCTCTTGGCTCAACCCTGGCGGAAGGAATACAGAACAGTGAGGGTAATTGATTAAATAGTGTTTTGTCCATTGATTACTTTAAAATATAATTTAAAGAAATATATGTCTGATCTGATCTCTGTTTTAGACATACAGTGGTTATTACAAACATGAGGTGGAAGCAAACTTGATAGGTGCCGAATTGATGTTTGAACAGATGGGATACAAGCATTCCGGCTTGGGTATACTAAGTTTGGAAGGACCAATTGATCCGGACAAGGTTTCAAGCGTCAGCAGAGACGCTATTGTGGCTTTTGTGGAATGTCAGGTAACGAAAAGAAGATTAATAACAAATAACATCAGATGCAATCAGTCAATTGTGTAAACATAGTGCTCTTATTTCAAGCAAATAAAAATTATAAATACAAGTTATTCCTAAATTACAGATTCTGAAGCAAATATGGGAAAGTGTTTCGCAAGGCTACACTATCTCCTGGTTGGAAGTGTTGGAGTTTCGTGAGAATCATGTCGGCACGCCGGAACAGGCTATCCGTGCGCTCAACTATCGATTTCTCGAGAAGATACACCAGAACCGCACAAAGATCGACAGTTACAAGGATTATTATCCGCAGCAGAGCGATATAAACACTATGCCGCACTTGCCTTACCATCACACCATGCATACCAATTACCACGGGAACACGACGATGCTACCGGCCTACCGTGCAGACTATCAGCGCATCGAGAACTCGACAAACATGGTGATACCGGCCAACTACCGATATTTTCAACCGGTCGATCAGAGTTGCTTCAATTATTGCAACAACCACGGTTGTCTGTCTAATCATGGGAATAAATTCTACAGTGGCGGTGTGCAACCAAATCCATATTGCGCCACCTTGCCGGCTTCTGTGAACAGAGTGCCGACCGACGATAATCTGATAGGGCTCGACATGCCAACGTCTGTGGCGAACTACGACAAAACGCACGTTTCTCGCAAGTCCGCGTCACGAATACCGGATTTGGACGAGGTGGACTTTTACAAAAGACAGTCGAGCGAAAGGGATCATTACGAGCACGGTAAATCCGACAAGAAATCAAATTCCAGTGTCAGCGGCGACCGAAAGAACGATGATGACACGTGGGACTTCGTGTACAAAAATCTCGAAAGTCTGGGCTACTACAAGAATCTCGACGATCGGAACAACATATTGCAATATAAGAAAGAGCTCGACTCCAAGGACCGCGCGTCCAAGCACAAATCGCTTAGGCAAATGGAGAACGAAGACAAGTATGCGTACAGCAGGTACGAGAAGAAGAGAAGCGACGGCAGATCCGAAGCGAACGAGATCAATTTGTACGAGACCAACGGCAAGAACTGTCAGGACATTCTGTCGTTCACCAAGAAATCTTCTTCCTTCGACCTGTCGGACTCGAATAGATACAGTATCGACACATACAACAGAGACAAGAGACACAACAGTCAGACTCTGCCAATTCTGCACACGCACAAATCCTCCGATCAGATATCGAAGATCGCGGATTCGCTCAAGCACATCGATGTCGCGCAAGTTGGCCGAGAGAAGAAGGAAAACGAGAAAGTGGAAGACAAGAAGAGATGGAACTGCGCCACGTGCACGTACTTGAACATGCCCGATCGGGATATCTGCGAGATGTGCGCCAAGTCGAGGTGCAAAGGAAACGAGGACAAACCGCTCGCTAGCGGCGGTAAGGAGTGTCCGAAGTGCACGCTGGTGAACGAAAAAAATGTTTCTATCTGTGATGCTTGCCAGACCAGTCTGAAGGATTCTCCGACTTACATCTAAAGGGACTCTTCACGCCAGAAGAATTTTCCTACCATTTATCGCGATTTGTTTGCAGAAGTTTTGTGTTGCGTGTCAGAGATATATGATTGTCGAAACAAATACGTGTGCGTACAATTCGAATTGAAAAATTACTGCGACACAGTAATGCTCCGAATAAAAGCGTCGCAATTTCGCGTGTCTCTCTGTTTAAGCGGGATATCGCAACGTTTCTTTTTTCGGAAAAAGATCGCAACTTCTACCAATCATTCGAGAGGAACTTCGCGAGTTAGCGCGACGAAATCGTTTGAAAGCACCAATTTGCATGTAACAAAGAACGAATAAATACGTAAGTACGTCCAAAAACATATTAGATATTAAAATTAGATATCGAATTAAAATTGTTGCAAGAACCTATTTTTAGAAATGTTAAATTGCAAAACAATAATCGTAGTGTCAAATTGAAACAAACAATTGTATAAATTATTATCCGGGCAATGCTGAACAACAAAAATCTTTTTTAAATACGTAAACCATGTAAATTACATAAGAAAACTTAAAAATATATACGTACACATGAAATGTATTAAAGGAGCAGACATATGATCTATATAGAAAAAGTACAAAACAGTTTATTCGCGCAGAAAAAGCTTTATATACTAATGTTTTAGTATTATTAGTTTATACTTGTTATATATCTTTACTATTAAATGAACATTGATTCGACATTCAATTATCGATATGCATCACAACTGTTGTCGCATAAAATCTGTGACGGTGTTAACAATATTAAACAATGAAATTTTAATCAAATATGTCCTAAACTTTCTCTCTCTCTACATACATATACATGTGTGTATTTCTATCTATTTATTTATTCGCCTAGACGCAAGTAATTTTTAATACTATCTGTAAAAGTGCAATATTATAATCATAATTAATATATTTTTGCATTGATTATATATAAATATATATATATATATATATATTTAAAAAATATATATATATGTATATAAACACAAGGAGTATGTTAAAGTATGCAATATTAAGACAGTGTGTGAAATATAGAATGTATGTAGGCTATAGAAAACGTTGAATACATGATAAAGTTAATATAATATTTATTGTATTATTTATTGAAAATGTTTATTAGATGCGTTGTATCCGAAACATAACTTTTGTATAAAACAAAGAATTATTTTTAACAACGTTCGAAACTGAAATTATTAACCTAAATGCATACAAGTGCAAAAAAAAAAGACTTATTTAGAATTTGACGAAAGAAGAAAATATAAAACATTATTTTACTTCTTAGATCAAACTGCTTTCATGGTTTTTTCTAACAACTTAGTAGCAGCTTGGTGAAGTTTCTTGTCCATTTTATCTGTGACAAAAAAAACAATACTTCAAGATACAACTGGAATAATAATGACATTGAAAATAAATAATTACAATTTGTTAACAATTGTTAATATGCTTTTCCGCGTACTCACAGATTTTATGTTTTCCTTTCATGGGAAGATGTATTGGCAACGTGTAAGGATCTTCACATATAAATACGTATGGACTGTCGTTTTCACCATCCGGATACAATTTTCTGTATTCCTCTTGAGATAAAACATCAGTCACCGTGACGCAGCCCAGCAAGCAACTTGTAGGGTAAGTCTCGGGAAACTTGATATTTTCTAGAATTTGTCATAAAATAAACATGTAACGAAAGGTACAACAAATGATTCAGTGTGAAAACTTTTACCAACCGCTTTTCAACACGCGATAGGTATGCTCTATATTCGATATTTCTTCTCTGGAAGGTACTTTAGCAGCGGATGCTATCCACAGTCTTCCTCTGTGTGAGGAATACCAACTTCTACCCTCATGACTAACATGTCAAAGTTTATATATTTATATTACTTTGACTACAAAAGAAACATTCTCTTAAGAGATTCACGTCACTCACGTTTTTATTCCCGCTACCAGCAACGACGCATAAGGCTGATGCATGCTCAAACATAAGCCTTGGTCAGACATCTCCAAATATTCTTTATCCTGAACTTTACCTTCTGTGCTCCATTTATAATTTCCAACTTTTTGACTTATTCCAGACATCTCGACAAACTTAATAATGCAAGAAATACACATGTAAAGAAATAGAAGGCTGATGGATCGATAGGTTTTTAAGATTAGCATGAAATAAGAGAACGGAATGACGCGCTGATATTATAAATTACAAAAGTTTGCTGATCTTACTGTCGGGCGGTCAAATTCTATAGTTGGACAAACATTCGGAAATTCAGAGTCATCATATAACATTATTCTATCACGTTCTTTCAATTCCACATCGTCTAACTGGTCAAGTGACGGCTGAGTCTCTTCGACTGTTCTTCCCATAAAATCTATTTTAATATTTCTTTCTAAACGTGATGCGTGTTTGGCAGCGTATCTGTCTGCTTCTTGTTTTTGTAACTTTTCGCGCTCCCCGGTGGAAAGCCAAATGTTACTTGACTGATAGTAATCTGCCTCGTCATCGATCACTTTAGTACGTCGAGCGCTACAAGTTAATTTTTATGTTTAACACTAATGTACATACGTGATGTAATCTTGGTGAATGATGTGTAAAAAAAATACTCGTGCTTACCTGTTACGATCAAACTCCAGAAGCTTGTCTCTCTGTTTGAGAGATTCTTCAAGTCCTTTCGGTTTTCTTTCCATTAATTTGTTGAACAGCTGGTCAGCCTTTTTAGAATTGCTTTGAAGAATCGCTTGTTGCTCCGGTGTACAAACAAGTTCATTACAGAAGTAGCACGGTCCTGCTCCTTCTTGTTGACAGACTATTCTCCCACAATTAAGACAATTGTTAATCAATTGGTGCTCTCTTGCTTCACAGTTACACTTATGTCTCCCTGCCGAAATAAATACAGTATTATTCGTATAAATTGCAGCTGATGCGTATGTAGTTTATAAAAATTAAGTTTTACAAGTATACCTTTCAAAAGTATATTTCCTTGAGATACATTTACAAATTTGGGTTTTTTCTTTTCTACTTTTTCTGACTTCACACTTTCTTGCGTCTAAAGAAAATAGAAATCCACAGAGTGAGCAGATCAATATTTAAACAATTTATTTTGTACTTATTTGCTACATGATCTTAGAAAAAGTACTTTTACCTGAACATTTTCTTTCCCCTTTCCTTTTTTCTTGTCATTTTGTTTCTTATCATACTGTTTGTTGCGAGTCACATTGTCGTTGTCGTTTGTTTTTTTATATCCAACTTGATTGCTGTGCAATACTGTGGAATAGCGTAACAGTTAATTGCAACCTTGTATCGTTTTTACACACAACGATTTAGGAAGTAGAAAAACATTTATGTTCATTTACCACGTTGCTTCTTAAATTCTGTTATAAATTGTTTGTGTTTTGGATTTTTTACATCGAGAAAGGATGCAAAATGCTCTTCCAAGTCTCTCTCATTTTCTATTTGCATAATAAAGCTGAAAGAAAAAAATATTTTCACAACATCATGCAATCAACAGATGAAGGAGAAAAATTTATGATTTTTTTCTATACAAACTTACCGAGGTATATCATCTGATATTGGGAAATCCAATAAATCCGACAATTTCTCGTACACCCATTTCTCCATGATCGGTATCAGTCACTGTCAATCCAGTGTTAAATCCTTTATCGATCATATGATCTGTTTTTCGCCAAACACAAGCGGTTAGAGGCAGTGATGCAAGATCGAGCCGGAGACCATCAAATTGACTATGAATGACGTATGACTAACTTTCACGGTCCACGAGCCACAAGAGCACCAAACTGCCGAGCATCAAGATAAAGATACACGGACGCAATTCTCATTTTACGTATCCCGTCCCCATTACTTCGATACTCTCGATTATTCTCGTTGCTCTCCAGCTCGATCTCGCATTCTGTTCTGCGCGCACATCGATTCGATACTTCGATTATCGAAGTATCGCGCGTTTCGCTACGCTCGAATCAGTGGTCAGTTATGGCGGACGCACGACGTAAAGCCGAACTTCGTTCGACTTGTTCCCGTATTTCTAGCGATTATCATCGTCTCGCGCACAAATATCGGTCGTACGTGTGTCGGAAAGTTTCGAGCGTTTACAGTGACACGTAATTAAACTCGCGCACTCGCCAGTAATCGTAATTAGCAAGTGTATGAAACTTTCGCGACCAGTTTGCGCTTCCACGAAACGCGCGCGACGCGAGAAGAACTTTTTCGAAATAATTCCTATTTATCGCAATTATTGTCGTCTCGCGTCCAAATGTGTGAATGTTGTGAAGTATCGGATGCTTCTACTACTGCGGCAATTGTAACTAAAACAGTTAGACTTTTTGAGTGAGCCGCGGAATCCCTGACTGCAGAGCGATATTACGAAACAGAATAAAGTGTCAAGTAAGTACCTACATCTCCTTGGATCATTATATATTTTGCTGCTTTACTATCAATATTAATGTTATTAAATATTAATAACATTATTATATGTTTTGCGTTACTACAGGTGTGTGAACAGCAAATTATTACGGGTATCAAATTAATTTATTTTGAAAAGTAAACTGACAGATCTGTAAAATTAAGGAAAGAAAACAGGAAAATGGATAAAATAACAATCTGCAACTCTCTACACAACATATATGAGTGAGTATCGAAAAGAGATTTTAGCAGGATTTTAGCAAGCAGCATCAGAATTTATAGAGTGTAATTATTTCCTCTTATATCAATATTTGCTGCTATTTGCTTTGTAAATTTTATCTTATTTTTTTAAAACCACTACATATATAAATAAATTACAAAGTATACCAAAAAATAAGTATATAAAAATATATTACAAAATTAACAATACACAAATATATATGTATGAAAAGTTGCAATTCTAAGAAGTTTTAGAAGAAATAATTTTTATTCCTTACCACAAGGGTGTTACAATTTTCGAGTTTTTTTACAAATTTTTTACAATTTTTCTTATACATTAATTATACAAAATAATTCTTTATACAAAATTATAATTCTTTTTACAATAGTTTTATACTATATTTTTTTACACAAAATAATATATAGTAATACATGTAATACATGTAGTAATATATGTAATACATAAGAGATACAAAAATTACTTTACATGTTAATAATCCTGGCAAAATTATATTTATTGTATTGTACTATTCTGTTTTACACGCGTATACGCGATAACATGATTTTCTTCCGTTATTTATTTCAAAAGTGCTTTTGATAATATATTACACGTTAAGCTACGATGAAAAATTTCACGTATATCAAACTATTATCTTGTCATTTTGAGATTTTTTTTTATTTTGAAGAATAAAGTTTTAGATATATAAA
>QVNW01001277.1:0-56121 GCA_014825475.1 Pseudomyrmex flavicornis | reverse complement strand
TTTTTTTTGTATTTTTATCACTCATCACATTTTAGTGAACTGGCTCACTTTATTGAAAAAATAATTTAACTACCGTTCATACCATTTGAGAATATAACTCTAACTAACGTTACCTTTACTAACTATTTTTGATTGATACATGATACACTCTAATTATATGATTTATAAATTTATTTATTTATTTAACGGTGTTTACACCAGTATAACTTAATACGCGTATCATTTTGATACGATACGCGTGAAGAAAGCTTATATAATACAGCATCATTTATATCAAGCTGATATAGTACGAATATGGTACTAGAGTCTCTATAGTATGAGGCCATAGTTAGTGAATTTGAGAAACATGGTGTCGTAAATAAAACGATCGACAGTCACATCACGTGTTCTTTTCAGTAACTAGTTGTCGCATCGTTAATGCAAAAACACGATCGAGCAGAATTTTTTAGAATATATAATATATACTTACGTATACTTATGTAAATGTTTTCTAAAAGTATGTATATATTATAGAAAAGTATAAAATTATTAAAGTATAAAATTATTTAAAGTATTTAAATAATTTTATTTTAAAGTATAAAAACAAGACAAAAATAAATGAAATAAATAAGATCAAGTAAGATATATGTTAAAAAAAAAAAAAACATTTTAATGTTTGCTGTCACAAACATGATTTTTCTAACCTTTAATATTGAAAACACATTTATCTTTGTATATTGTCTTCTTATATTTCATCCTTATATTGAATAATATCGCGCGCAAAGTTTAAATTTGAGATATCTTATTGGTTCCGCTATATTTTGTCAAGACTTATCAAATGGGAAACAACTGTAACCAGACTCTTACTACAGGGACTCTATATAGTACTTGATACGCGTATGAAGCGATCGGTGTAAACTAGACCAATCACATTCGGGCTGAACAGTGTTGCTCATGCTGAACATTCCAGGTTTGATTCCTGGCCAAGGTGTTTTGTTCGCAATATAATTTCTAAATTAATTGGGAAGAGAAAATTGGTATTCTCATATACGAAATGCAAATCAAGCATCCTATATGATTTTAAGAATTGAAAATTTTCAATTCAAAATAATGTGTAAAAATTTACACTCTTGAAAATATAAATATATTTAAAATATATTTATCCGCAAAACATCCAGCAATTGCTTCTTACCACCATGGAAATTATTAATATTATTTAATTTATCATTAGTTTCTATTGTTGTTTATGAATTTAAAAATACCGTTATTATTTGTTTTTTTTTTAACTAATAAATATATTGTAAATACGGTAATAAGAGCCGTTCGCGGAATGTTGTGCGGAAATATATATGTGTATATATATATATATATATATATATATATATGTATACATATATATATGTGTGTGTGTTCACGTATAAATTTTTCACGTAAGTTTTTGAATTGAGATTTCAATTCTTAAAATCATATAGAATGCTATATTTGCATCACATATATGAAAGACCCCGAATAGCCTCCTAACTAATTTTTAAATTATTGCGAAAAAAACTTTTCAGGCAGGAGTTGTTTTTTTTATTGCAAATTAAAAAATGTGTTTATTACTTCGTATAAAGTAATAAATATGTAAAACATAGAAATATATTTTACTTAAAACTCCTTGTTTATAACTAGATGTGAAACGAACTACACGATATACTAGATATGACAAAACTACTTATAGCAGATATTAAGCGAACTCTCTTGATTTCATGTCGATTAGAATTTCCAGGAGTCTATAGATTTTTTATTAAAATCACGCTGGGAGTAGAAGATCGTTATTAAATTATCAGACCATCTTTGATATATGTATGAATATTGCGAGACAAACTCCAAGTGCCTCGGTGGTCTAACAAGGAGTTTGTCTCGCAATATTCATACATCGAAGATGGTCTGATAATTTTATAACGCTCTTTTATCACCAGCGTGACATTTTTGACTAATTTTATTGATTTTTAAACGAAAAGAAGAGTTTATGTCTCTCTCCCTCAGTAAAGTTATTTCTAAAATGTTTCTATGTAAAGTTTTTTTTCCACAATTAAAAGAAAACTGGGGGGAAGAATTTTTTCTTATTCGTCAAAAGTAGTCGTAAGACTTAGTGAGTTATCTCTCGCAAGGAATTGCACGATTTTTTCTTAATGCAACCTGAGTTGCTGACTTGTGATTGGTCACATTGTGATTAATTACGCTCATTTTTCAAATTCTGTCCTAATTGTATTCTGTCCCGACCAATAAAACAATCTGAAGAAAGAAAATCTTATAGAAAGCAGGTAGAGGTTGTGCGCAAGGTTCGCCTCCCGCTGCTACAATGGTGGGGGAAACGGAGAGCTTGCTACGATCTCGAATCTCGATTCACACTGTCAGTCGTTCTGTCGACAGCGAAGAGTGCTGTGTGTTCTTTGAGCAGTGTATGTGACAAACTTCTTAGTTTTCTGTGCAAAAAACTTTATTGTTCTAGTGTTGTTTAATTTAATTTTTGTTTATAGTGAAATGGAACATTTTCAAGAGATGGATTTTCAATGTTTCTTCTCAGATTCCACTGAGAATTCAGGTAAGCAATAGCATGTGTTGGCGCGCCACACTTGGACACCGCCTTTATAATGCCGTTTGTCCGCGAATATTTGCTTCTCAACCGTTAAATAATATGATCAAAATTGCCCCAACACCGCGCGATCGCGGATGGCGAATCTCGCGAATTCTTCACTCGCAATGTTCTGAAAAGTTGCTGTCGCAAAGTTGTCTGCTTATTTTTCACGAAAAACGGAGTGCGGAACTGACTCTGTCAAATCTGAATGACGTACAATCACAACTGTATTTAATGCGCGGCTACCTGTTTCAATTAATAGAAAATTTAATGTGACTTCGTGCGCGGTTTTCATGAACATCGTGTTTCACATCGCGTTCGAGTTCGTCGAGATGATACTGAGTGTGACACTTGTTCGCTCAAGAATTCGATTTACACGTGTTTTTTTAAAAGGCTTTTTTTTACGCTGCGTGACGAGTCGCGAGACGGAATGCGCACGAAGAAACAGAAGCGAATAACCGCGTCCTGACGTAAAGTCGAGTACGAATTTTTGCTTTATTTACGCGAAAATCTAAATCGCGTCGTTGTCTGCACTTGCGGTTTTTCTTCGATCGACGTCCGTTTTCTTAATCGCCGTGAGAGATGTTTTTACGAAATTAGATCACACATTGATGAGATGCTTGCATAATTTTGTAACATTTATGCAATTTTGTAACAATTATGTAATTTTATAAATTAACAATCACGCGTGTATACGCAGATTTGTGCAGTGTCCAAGTGTCGGCAAAAGTGTCCATTACGCTCGCAATATCGATGTGTCACATCGCTACTCCTGTCTCATTCACACATATGATACACATATTTATTACATTTGCATACAACTCAGCAAGTGCAGAGTAGTCTGTGTGACTGACTAAACGTGTACGCGAGTACATGGGTGAGAGACGAGTGTGATATCGTGACGATTATAACAAAAAAAATTGAGCAAATAGAATAATGAATGAAATTCAGTTATAAGAGCCGTTTGCAGGATGTTGTGCAGAAATATGCTTATGTATACGTATATATAAGCATATTTCTGCACAACATCCTGAAAACAGCTCTTATAATCGAATTTCATTTCATTTATTAGTTTAAAGACTTCAGAGCCCAAAGAATCTTCTTCTTTATTATTAATTCGTAGAATAATGAATTTTTTCTTCCTAAATTTCTTCTACCTCGAATTTCTTTCTCTCGCTCTTTTCCCCCCCTCCTCATCTTTTTTTCCTACTTATTTCCTCCCCTCCCTCTCCCACTTGCATTTCTTTTTACGCATATCTTCCATAAGGAGGTCTTTTACAGATATATCTGAGAAGTCTCTTTTTCTCCATCTCCTCTTTTAGTTTTCCTTCTCTTGCCTTCTCTTGCCTTCCCGGATTGATCCATAATTTTTCGTTCTTAATTAACTTATATATTTACAAATTAAACAAAGAAATATTTACGCGCGCTTTTATTTTTGTATATACATTTAGTCTATGTGATATGAAAATTTATTTGTGAGCACAGTTGAATCTTTTTGATTGAGTATTAGAGTCGGTGCAAGCCGATGTACGTGCAACTAAAAATACACCTATTTATTAATTTTCCTTAAAGTGTAAACGCGCGCGAGTGGAAATTCAAATTAAATTTAATTTGAAAAGTCGCAATTTTGCCCGACGAAACTGGTTAGCGAGTTTTCGTTGTTTTGATCGTTTCGTATCGGCTCGCTCTTAATTAGCGTCTTTCTCGATGGAAAAGTTGCCGGCTCGTTGCACACACGCACACACACGCACACACACACATAGACACACGATCGAGTGATAATTTTCAATGTAAGAGCTAGGCGTGTATAATAATATCTGCTAATCTAAACTTGGACCGGTTTCTCGCGATTTGTGACATGTGGGCAGCAAAAGAGACTCGATCGCGATAGCATGTCGCGCGTTGTGTATCTATACATTTTCGAAAGTCCAAACGCGTCTTCATAAAATTGCTTTTGGACAATTGTACTCGGTTGTCTGTGTGCCCGCGCGCTTTGTGCCCGGTGTCGTGGGATACTGAAACAATGATCGATAATTAATAATTGTCGTCGGCGAAAGTTCGATTTTCTTTAAAGGGAAAAGGGATATTGTGTGCAGCCGCGACAAGTTCTTCAGTTCATGTATACATGCATAAATTCCGGTAGCTGTAAATGCAGACAAAATATATATATATATATATATATATATATATATATATATATCTTTCTCTACTTTTTCTCAATTCTTCAAAGACCCTTCACGAACCTACGAATCGGACAGACGCAACTTTAATCGAATATCCCTCCGAAATATCAATATTTTTTCAATTTTGTTTGATTTTTAATCGAAAATTTGAACGATTCTGCGTCAATAAAAAAAATAAAATAAAAAATTTTTAGTTACGGAGATGTAAGCGTAAAAAAAAAAATTAATTTAGAACTAGAAACGTTGATGCGCAATTTTTAAGTGTATCTAGGATACTTGTAAAAGGATCTCCGTGCGAGTCTAGGATACCCGTGTCGGTTAATAAACATGAAGGTTAATAAACGTAGTGATATAAATTACTACGGCGTGTCTTACTTGATTTAGTTTGTTTACATAGAAATTGTTCTAGCGCAAAAATAATTTACTTATTTAAAAAAAGCAAGATGGCAAAAAGAAGTTAATCTAAATTGTTCTTTTTTTTTTTACACAAGATCTTTGCTAAATTCATCAAAATAATCTACTTCTATAACGCTGACATTGACCTCTTTGGCGTTCTATAGTGTAACTGACCTGACACAACTATTTGTACGTAAACTACGATCCGTAGCACACATGTCACGGATTAAAGAGAGAGAGAGAGATTGTTGTACATTATTGTTTTTACACACAAAAATTTTATTTATTGTTTTAAAAGTAATTCTATTATTCGACGGATGTACAAAACAAAATTTACACACAAAAAGCCGACACCTTCGCAGCTTCATCCGTAAATTTCTGTAAGAGAACAAGCTTGCGAACATTTGTTGTCAACGTGTTGCGCAACTTGTGATGTAACTGATTCATATCTTTTTTCCTTGCTGAGTCAAAAAACACGTACTTTCTTTCATTTTTCAAGGCCAAACACTTGAGATAATCTTTCATGTCGGTTACTTTAAACTTTTTTTCTTTGCAAACAATATATTGTCCAAATTGTGCGTGTGAAAAAAACAATTCTCATTCATTGAATTCATTGAATTCAATATTTTTCACTAAAAATGATAAATCCATTTTTTCTTGATATTTTCGAGATATTTAACATTTCAATGCATTTCAATTTATCTAAAAAACAAACGCTAATACACTCGTTTATGTTATAGAATAGTAGATATAATTTTAATACTAGATCATTTTTTATTTACATCCATTGCCTCCTAATTATCGTCGAACGTAAATTTTTATAATTTTCCAAAATAACGAATGATCAAAAGTAGACGCATATATTCAATTAATTAATTAAGACAGATTATTCTTTAAGTGTAATTTAAAAAAAAGATATACATACATGTAACGTTAAAAAACAAAAAGTATACTGTTGAATGTGTTAAGATTTATTTGTAAATACACAAGACACGAAGTTTTTAACTTTTAAAGACATATAAGTATATATAAGTTACAGCAAGTTTGTTGCTTTATTTTACTAATTTTTAATTTAAGAGCTAAGAAACAATTTTGATATGAAAATATTGTGAAATAAACTTTGAATTTTTCTTTTTTATGTCTGCAGATGATGTCTGGTCAACATATTTCACCAACCACACGAGAATGATCGATTATTCGAAAGCATTAGTAAATAAAACACGCGATCCATATATGCCCGTTTTTGTGGACAGTACAAAGCCTAGAGAAAATGATAATTACTTAATTGAACTTTTGTCAAATGACTTTCTCACTTTTAAAACGCCTATCACAGAAAAATCGTCTTTCGAACTATTTGGGCAAGAGATGAGTCGTGTTCTCCAAGAAACTCGTGTAAATAATCAATCGATAACAAATCAATCAGAAAGATTGAACAATCCAGCGTATGTCTCTTCCTCATTGAGAAAAAGTGACACATCGGAATGCGATTCTACGTCAATAAATTCCCACAACAATTCGGATTCCGATTCGGAGAGAAGAAACGAGCAGTTCAAACCAGCAGTCTCACGAGACATTGAAAACGATCATACCTACTCATCGCCGAGTCCGTCTCCATACGTCATATCGAATACGGATTCATCATCTCAGTCAGGTAAATATTGATGATCTTAACCCCTTCCCCCTGTGGTAGTATGGTTTATGTGTAGGTAATTATTTGTGTGTAGAATTTTTTTTCACACGTTTTTTTTTAAGAAAAAAATGAGTGAAAAAATGTTTTGTAACATCGCCACTTGTGCGTTTGTATACACATCTGCTCTGTTTGAAATTTACTTTTGCGATACGCGAGATGTGATAAATGTGACATTTAATCGCGCACAATATTATTTTACATTATATTCGGCTCAGTGAAGAGCTTTCTATCCTAACGATGATGTGTATAGATACGTGCAATGCACGAAATATCATAATGTTTGCTTGTGTTTCCACTGTCTTTATCTTGCTTCTCGTTTTATTAACAATTGTGCTTGAAATTAACTAGCTTTTATTACGTTTGCTTTTATTCACTAAAACAGAAGCAAATTATACAGTGTGAAAAATAAAGCGCGCAGATAAAAAAAAAAATCTGCAAAACTATTAAAAATAAATATAAATAAATAAAAATCAATATACAAAAACAAAATATTAAACTGTAAAATCAAAACTAATCGCAGTTAGAAAATATATCAGAAGAAAGACATTATCGAAGAAAAGACAATATTCCGCATTGGCTGAGAATGTTCCTCAAACCGGTAAGTTTAATGATCTTTCAAAACTGTTTGATAACGTCCGAGTTCGAATTTCATGATGCTTGTAACATGAAACGGGAAAACGACATTTAATATGTAAAATTTATAAAATCCGTCAATCGCAGATCATCAAGCAACCTCACAATGTTCGCCGTTGCGAACTGAAACTATTGTCTCACATTCCGAATTGGCTAGAAATTACAATTTACCATCATGTTCAACAAACAATCTCCAGACTTCTAAACGGGCTCGAAAATCATATGTCACTCAACAGAGTAAGTATAATTTTTTAAAAAGTGTGTGACTAAGTCCGAGCTCGAATTTCATGATATTCGATTTTGAATAGGAGAACATTTATTAAACAATATGAGATATCTCCGTTGCGCGGTCAATCTGAAGCTTTATTTTTGTGTCACTGTCTGATTACTAACAAGTATTTAATTATTAAAAAAATTACTAACAAAATTTGATTGCTAATTAGTAGAGTTAACGATTCATCTATGCACATGCGTTTTATCTTTGTTTAATGTTATGCTGTTTTGCGTGCAAATGTTTCGTACAATAAATGCAATTTATTTGCATTGGATGGGTGCGCGTACGTAAGTCTTTTTCAAGGGTTCATTTTCTGTTCTCTCACGCGATCTTGAAATTTGTTTAACTTGTAAAGAGCTGTGCCAACTCTGCTGCATGAATGTTCTACGAATTAACATACCGAAGGCGTTTGATAGCATTTCTAAGATACTCGATGGATGTTTGCTACGTGTATTATCCTTAAAGTATATTTTTGCAAAATATATACTTTACTTTTATTGCTGATCCGTTAAATTGTCTGCATGTGTGCATTGTCTACGCGCGTCACGTTCCCAGTGTCTCGCTAAAGGATAAAGATTTGTTGTGTTTTCTTTGCAGTACATAATCTGTCCTCATAATGTCTACAGGTAGAATATCGAGCGCACTCTCGTACGTCTCGCTCTTTCAAAGAACTCCGATTTGCACTACGTCGTCATTCGCAAGTCAATATTGGCGAGGAACATAAGCTCTCTCTCGCAGCGCGAAACTATAAATGCAACTTAATTGCCTCTCGGTGTACGTTGGTTTTTTTTTTCTTTCTCAACGACGCCAATGATTACCGATTATCATCGATGTGTACGTAGGAATAAGTTGATAGAGATCGTGCCACAGCCTCAATCGTAAAGCCTGTGTCGTTATAAAAAACATACTCTCTCTCTCTCTCTTTCACGATTCACGCGCATCGCAGAGCAAAATTTGTGTCGAGGTCGGGAAGGTTATCTACGATTTGTACATAGCCAACTAAAATTATCGTGTCGATTTCGAATTGCAAGCGAACATTTAGCGAGTATCTCTGAATGAGATTGATCATGTCAAGAGATTTCTGATCCAGTGATAGAAGCAATATATAAGAGTTGACCGTGAAAAAAAGGAAAAACGAGTTTGCTTCAGAGCTACCGCTCGCGACAAAGAGCGCACAGAGTGCGTATGTATATGTGTGCGCAGCGCGTAAATTGTAAACGATGTATCGGAGCGACGTTCATTATCGCGCGAACAATTCACGCTTGTTCGCCTGTTTATGAAATGCGAATTTTCCTCGCGGGAGAAGAGGCGCCGCGTGTCACCGTGAAGCTCGCAATTATGCAACTCCATAGAATAAAGTTTTTACTCGCAGAGTAGAAGCAGCGTTACTTACGTAACTCGACTGTATAAGTTATACGCATAATGACAATGATGATAATTTTTAAAGCGCAGATATAAAAGCGAGTTTTTTATCTCTGTCTCTTTTTGTCTCTCTCTCTCTCTCTCTCTCTCTCTACTACCTGTTCGAAAATCAAAATAAGTAACCGATCGCTAACGTACATTTTTGTTTTTGTTTTCTTAAAACTTGCTTCCCGTATATATTTTCAATCCGCGAGACGAAGATCGAGAAGTGAAATAAACATATTTTTCGAAAGACAAGAAGGGGTAGAAACACCGAATATCGTTGTCAGTCGTGCGCCAGCGTCGTTACGGAGATGTTCAACGCGACAAGTGAGTTTTATGAATTTAAGACAGTGAGATGAAACGAATTCTTTCAAAGAGTGCCGCTTTCTCCTCGCTGCCGACTCTAATAGATCCGCCGGGCGGACCAATAACGGGCCTGTGGCCGCAAGACGACACGAGGGGCGTGCGACCGGACGCGCACGCCCAAAAAATCTAACCTTGACCAGTTAGTCGATTATAAGCGGCCGATTTATACTCGTTGATTGGGTCAGTGAAATCGATCGACGTAAATTCTCTCGCGAATTGCCAACTCTTCGTATTCGCGCGAAATCGCGAGCAATCGAGTCTCTCAAGAGCTTCTCTCGGTCGTGCGTGTCACATACAGCTCGGCTTCTTCGAATTCATCGGTCTCTCGGAGAGCGCGAAGTTCGTTTCGCGTGAAGGAGCATGTGCGCGGGAAGCGGGAACTCGACGCGCGGGAAGCGGGAACTCGAAGGCCACACGCATCCGTGACGTCACATCGATGCCGGCCGGCTCGGAACCGGCCGGCCGGTCTCTCTCGCTCACTACTACAATCGCGGTCATGCGTGGGATCTCGTCGTGGTGGTGGTTTAAATGGTCAACGGAATGTCTTTTTGCTATTCGCGCCGCGTGCGCGCGCACACACACACACACTCAAACGAGCGCGGCGGGACCGGCGGGAACGGCGAGAACGGCGGAAACGGCGGGAACGGCAGGAACGGCGAGACCTGCTCACTGCTGCATCTCGTGCGTCGCCTTCGCGTATCGTAAAGACAAACGATTGAAAAAAGTAAATAAATAAATAAAACCGATGTAATTGCATAACTCGCGCCGATGAACATAATTCTGTGAACCAGTCGAGCGTAACTTCAAACCAACAAAAAATAATTTTGAGAGAATGCAGAAAATGCGGAAAAATTCGAACGTTTGGAGAATAGAGCGGAATTTGACTATCGCGTAAGGAGCATCGGAAATACGATCCGAAATGACAGAGAGTTGGAAATAATCCAAGTAAGATACGTGGATATCAGTGGATTAAAAATAGACGATCGGTTTCCTTGGAAAAGCTTCCGCGTTGTGTGTATGACGCGGTACACATTGGAGTTCGCAATCGACATGTACCTCTCGCCGGGATGATTCATCCCGTCGGTAACGAGTAATTTCTTGGCTCGCGTCGGGGAAGCACGAGCGTGTGTTTCATTTCTCGACCGGTTCCAATTGTTTCTAATAATTTCCTGCGCAGAGGTGATGATCCCAACCAAGCAGTGACGTTTCTCCGCGTCACCGTTCCTCGCGATCAATTTCGAGAGAACGTTTGTGTCGGGGAGTGTGCAATTGTCCGATGATACACATCCGTGTGTAATTTTCGACGAGTGTAATTTTCGCAAGTGTTTGAGAGGAAAATCTAATTCTCCCAGCGCAACTCCTTGAGACGATTTATAGGAGCGTGTATATGAGATGCTTCTCAAAGGACGATCGTGAAATTCCTCGAACTCGAGCTCCGATCTCACGTCTCACAAGATTAATCATCAAGTGAAAGACCGGGAGCAGGAGGGGGGGGGAGTGATGTGGGTAACGGGCAAAAAACGAGCTTTGGTATCGAGATCGCATCTCAGAATCTCGTGATTAACGTCGTCGGCCGGCGAATCGGTTTTCGGACTTTTCGTCGGATTTCGTCTAACCTGTTTACGGACTTTTGAAGATAAATAGCGGTTTTTGATTGAAATCAGTTCTCAGATAATCGGGGTCAGATAATCTGTAAATAGGCGTAACAATGGAAATGTGTGTGTTAAGAGGCCATCTTTGATCTTGTGAGGTCAGAAATGAGGAAAATAAAAAAATTGCCAGTTTTATTTAAAAAATAAATATTTCTGTACAAACGCACGTGGAATTGACTAAATATATTGTAAAATCTATCGATTTTTTAATACAAAAAATCACGTCAAAAAATACAAAAATACTCTTTGATTTTTACAAAATGTGTGCGCGAAGCTTTGGCGATTTTCCTCGCTTCTGACGTCGTAAAAAAATGATCGCATCAAAATGATCGATGACAGGAGTCTTAAACAAAATTTAAATTAAATTACGCAGGGAGTGATTATCGGAGAGTTCGTCGAACTTTTAATTACTTTACAAGGGCGATTTCTCTCTCACGCTTTAATTAACTTTATTCGCGACAGCGATGCGTCACACCTATTTGCGCGTCGATGTTTGTGTGAACGTGTTTCGCAGAAGACGCCGGCTCGTCTTAAGTTCTATAGTCGCTTGTAGTGTTCACACACCACAGGTTTTCCACCGGTGTAGAAGCCATTTCGGTTCCGTTCCACATGCAAATTCCTCGGTTAAAGCTTCCAGGAAAGTTCGGAAGACGCGCGCGCCGCATCGGAATTCGCGCGTTTCACGAATTTAAGGAGTCTGTTCACGATCAGCAAGAGCTGGTGCGGGAAAGGGGTGAGGAAGCAAATCCGCAGTCAAAAGACGTGTCGCTTAATCTAAGAAAGAAACACTTGTGTCTGTGATAACAAAAAAACTCTAGTAGTTTTAAAAGAATATATTTAATACTTCCGTGTGTACAAAAGACTATTTGAAGACTGTTCAAAGACTATTTAAAGATTTTTAAGTACATTTACATCGTTGTTTGCCATCAGCAGCTTCTCTCGTAAAAAAAACACATGTAAAAGTTGGAGCTTTTAATATTAAATATCCCAAAAATGGCAAACATATGACGTTACAAGAATCATATTCAAACTTGATGTTGTTTATAGCGTTTTGTTGACCGAACAGACTCCTTGAACGGTACACGCGGCAATCACGTGCGCGCTGCTGTTTGAAATTGCGATTTCGGGTAAACCGCATGGTGGCTTTTCCAATTGTTTTAACGCGAGACAAGAGAATCTTCGAAAATATTACTAAAATATACAAAAATATATTAAATATTTTGCATATATTATATATATATATATATTTTTACCCTTATTTTATTATATTATATATATATATAATATAATATATATAAAATATATATAAAATATATATAAAATATTTTACATATGAATGAAAGAAAACTATGAATGAAACTATGTTCGAAGTCTGCTTCGTAATAAAAAATTAAATGTTACAAGGTAAAATAATTATAACGGTACTGTACGTACGCGCTCCGCGACAGAGTTACGAAAGTTTATATCGAAAGAGAAGAAAATGTCAGACAAGTCCGTTATTAAAATACGTATATAATACGGGCGGTTTTGACGTGGGTTGTATTCTAATATCGCTGAAATGCGGTTTCACTAGCGAACGTAACGCGCCTTCTAATCTGTTGCAAAACGATTCTGCTTTGCAGCATTGGCTTTGCAGCACGTAGCTAGATTAGGTTAGGTTAGGTTAGGTTAGGTTAGGGTTAAGTTTAGTATCATTCGCTCGCGGAGAGAAGGGATATTAGTTAATTCTAAGTAGAAATTGAAACCAATCACCACAGACTTTCTCTTTCACTTTGTTTTCTCGATAGATCTTTTTCTGGCATTGCCAATATTTTCTTCCGCGCTCCCTCGCGTATTTCATTGTTATAATTGTTTTTAAATAATCTGTGACGTAAAATTTGATGCATTTCTAGATTTGTTTTCCTCCAGTAATGTCGTAACAAAAGATTTTTTCTTTCTTGCTTTCACCGTCTACCTTCTCTTCCTTCTTCATTTCCTCTTTCCGCTTGCTGTAATTACGCCTTTTAGTTGAAGAGCAAGTGGGCGTTTATTTTTTTTCAAGAGCACTTAAAACGCATCTCCGTAAGATGATGCAATTCATTCATTCATCAATTGTACAACCGCGTGGGAGAAACTTCTAAGATAAAGTGCCGCTATAATAAAAACGCTGCTTGAGTCGCGCTTACGGGAATTTCTAATAGGGAGAATATTTTCTTTTCTTAATGTGTAGCAAAATATCATTAAAATTGTTTTGAAAGATTTATAATTTTTAAATACTTTATAAATCTGGTAAAAAAAGATTTTTACGAAAATGTTGTTAAGTCCCTGCTTTGATCGAAGTAACATTCGCTTCTTTAAAAAACAAGTCATTGTAATTTTAATTTTTTTCGCGCCAGTATTTAAATATTATTCCGAAGACTGACTGAAATGACAACGCAATTATCATTTTTAACAGAACGGGTTTGTCGATTATTCGCGCGAATTCATTAAAAATCAAAATGGAAAAGATACAAAATAGCATCGTCTGTAAAAAAACGATTAATCAGAGCTTCTGTTTTTCTATACTCGTATCGACAACTCGGCATCTCTCATGTCTATTTCGGTGTAACAGATATTTCGTGTTGTAAAACGGTTTCGCAACGCGACAGTTATTGACGAGTGTACAAGAACAAAGAAACGCTCGTCGGACGAGCGTTTTGACTCTTTCGCGCCGGAAATTAAGAGATTTTGAAATGTCAAACCGGTCAGATCCGGTTTGAAAAAAATTAGCGCTGGCCTGGTGACACATTTAAATACTTGCGCAATTTATTTGATACGTCCTAATTAAGAAAAGAAAATTAAAATTATTTTCTTATCTCTTTCTTTGAAAAGCAAAAAAAAAAAAAAGATTATACGGCAAGGTTTTATTTTTATATCTGTGATTGCATTTATTTTGAAACGAATGACAAATCTCTAATTTATTTATTTCTCGATCATCAAACGACGCCACTTTATTCGTGACCGCTCGTTGGAAAATTCCTCCTGAGGAATTCCTACACGTCGGCTTTCTTACTTTCGAATAATTTATTTATCTTTTCAACATGTCGAAAAAATACCGAGGAAAAAATACTGAAAATAAGTATGCCAAAAGAAGGCGGATCCCTCAGGATCTTCCGCCTAGAACACGCCCACGGACGATAGAACACGGACGATTCATTCGGCCTCACTTTCTCGTGCGAGTAGACGAGAATCAGTTGTTCTCTAATGCAATCGTTGATCTGTGACTACTGGCTATCGGTGCGTGGGAGTGCTCTGATTGTGTCTGGCCACCAGGAACGGACGCAGACTGTACCATATTCCTCGTCTCTCTCTCTCTCTCTCTCTCTTTCTCTTCGTCTGATACGACCGCCGCTCGTATTTCGTGTGTACATATATGTATATATTCGCCATAAGATATTTATTCGCCCCTCTTCTGTCGTATAATATCTCTCCACTTATATATATATATATATATATACTCGACTGTATATTCGCGTGCGAGCGAACGGATACAGAGCCGGCAGCGCGGCTGGACTTCGCCTTAAGTGAAGTGGCCGTCAACGCACCTTTTCGACGAGTTTGCTTCTTTTTCCTCGCGCACACGGGAACCCCAACTCGACAACGCGTGCGCACAAAATCGCAACCAATGTGTGTCGCTCATCGCACGTTGATTAGCGATCGCTCCTCTCTGTGTGTGACTATCAGATATCGACGCCTTTTTGGACTATTTCTAAAAATATCGTCGTTTATCTCTCAAAGATATTAGGGTAGTGTAAAATATATATTTATCTCTCGCTCCCTATCTCTCTCTGTACGCTCTTCCTCTTGTATTTTGACATCGAGGCGTGCGTGGATTCCTTTAGAAAAAAAAGAACCGAATAAATTCGTTAACGACATTCACTTTCGCAACTGGATTGAACAGTTCGCTGATCACAAGGCACGCTCGAGCATGCGAAGAGATTCCGTTTTATATACGTGGGAAAGGGGGTAGGGAGCAACCGGGAAGAAAAAACCTGCCAGCACGTTCGCGACTCATATGTATGCGACTCGAGGGAAAAGAATTGCCGGGTCTTAGCTACTTTGCAGTGTATAAGCGGCTTTCCGACGTTGCTTGAATTCCGGGATAATCGCGGATTTGCGCGAAAAATCTCTCTCGGGAGAGATCGTCGTCCTTTTTATTCCCCGAATTTGAAGATCATTTAAAAAAGATTGTAATGTATTTTTTTCGATATTTTATTCTCACATTCTTATTAGGTTTTTTTTTTTTTTTTCAAGTTGTGTAAAGGGAAAATAAAGAAAACGGAATAAAACCTTCGCGGGAGTAGATTATCGACGGGCGACGAGATCTCTCTAAAAGTCGTTTCGGTCTCGATGTTTGTCGTACGTGTCGTGCGCGCGTGATAGAGGAGAAATTTTACAAACGACGACGATCAGCTTCCCGTCTGCGCACAATGATCGAAAGGAAGAGTTTGCGTAGGTCACGGAGATACACAAGCCTCGTATGTTTCTCTCGTTTTATCAGACGTTTTATCAGCGGACCATGCGGGTCGTCGCGTATCGACAGACTTACGTAGCAATCGCGCCGAATACGCGAAACTCGAACGTGATAGACGAGTGTTGTTGTTTTTTTTTTTTTTTTTTTTTTCAAAGTACACTCGCACCCATTCAAAGCTCGTTGCGTTTCTTTTGCTCTCAATCTCGAATAGTGAAATTTTTAATTATTTCTTTTCCAAAACAAAAAACCCACAAGATAAAGTAAAATATTTATTGAAGTCACATTTCAAGAGCGTCTCCCGATGGGATCGCGAGCGTCTGAAATTCAGTCTCAGTCGCCGCCGCCGTGGCAGCCGCCACGAAGAAGCGCGCGGGAGTACTTTCACCCCGAAATCCACGCCCAAAACGTCCCCTATACACAGGCGCCGCGCTCGATACGCCGCGCGGAGGACGTTTCTCTCGTCCTCCTCTGTCCGCACGTCTGCAACCCTCTCCCTCTCTTCCCTCCGCGACGTCGCGTCGCTTTATCTCAATCGGAGAGAGAGGAGAGGCGATCGATTCGCGTCGACGTACTACTATGGCCTGCTTATGCCGAGCGGAGCAGTGACCCCCAAGGTCGTTCTTACGTGACTGCACGTGCTGCCCGCGAATTGACGTCGCCTCTCTCCGCCACAGTCACCTCCCCCCTTTTCCTCTTCCCGTCTCCTTTCCATGATACGCTGAGTACGCTTCGCCTCCCCCGCTCTTCGCTCTCTTTCAGTCGCTTGCATTGGCGCGCTGCTGCTGCACCGACTTGCATCGTCGACCGAGAGCCGCTAACCACTCCCGCTGCCTCCAAGTCGCCGCATTCCAACGATACTCTCATAAAACGCTCGATGAGCAGACATCCTCCCCATCTCCTCCTGGGAGATGGGGGAGGATGAGGAATGAAGAAGCAGAGAAAGAGAGAGAGAGAGAAAAAGAGATGGAGATGATCTGCAGTAGAGCGAAGAGAAGTGGACAAACGACGGACACCTTGACGTTTCTCCGCGTCTCCGACAAAACTATGCTGTTGTTGTTTTTTTTTTTTTACGTAACGCGCACGAATAAATTGACGCGGGAATTACCCACACGTCGTCTGCAATTTGCGGAAGGAATTATCGGGCGCGACCCGCGATGTGTGTAATGGAGAAGATTTGTACAATTAAGGATTATTTAAGATTGCCTCAGACAATGATCTCTCTCCCTCTCTTTGTTACGGAAGTTGAAATCGCTCGCCTTCGGCTATTTGTCTCACATGTGCGCTCGTAACGCTCAATTAATACTCGATGTTTTATCGCGGGGAGGAGTCGGAACGATTACCCGGTTAAATGAATTAGCTGTTGCGTGTAACGAGCGAAGCTTTTTAGGAGAGAATGCGAGCTCTCTCTAATCTCTCTTTCTCTCTCTAATCGCGTGTCCACGATATCGATCATGCGCGGTGACACACTCGCACACGCACACGCACACATACATACACGATCAGATACGAGCACTGTAAATTCCGCCGCGGTCGGCGCGATTATTAGCATACTATATTCTACTTCGCTCAATTGCGTGCGCGACGCTATTTCGACCACTTCCGCGTTCTCGCTTCGCGCTCCTTGTGCTCGTTCGTTTTCTCCGCCGCGTGCGTGTGTTATATATGCGCACGCCACTGTGACTAATGAAACACGGAAGGGCCATACATCGCGCAAAAGAAAAAATTTTTTTTTTTTTTTTTTTTTTTTTTACAAAAAGAGGAGAGTTTAAAACGCGCCCGCGTTATGCAAAAGCAATTTATTTACGTTTGACCGAGTAGGCGCTTGCTTGTTATATTGCGCAATGTTAGATCAAATCTCTTAGCGCCGGTATGTTTTGCAGACGAGTTCGTCCGATTCTCGTCTACTATCTTCGTCTATTAAGTTTGTTGGTGTCTCTTGTATTTTTAAACACTTCGCGCCTTTTTTGCCGGGGAGCGTCGCGGCGCCTTGGCGCGACGCCAAATTACGGGCAAGATTCATATATACGTCTGAATGCAGTCGTCTAGTTGCGTGGAAGCGCGCTGTTGATTTCGTGCGACGATACGGTCCTCGGCACGATCCACGTCTACGTGGTTTCTCTTTTCTTCCTCGTTCCTCGAACGTCTCCTTCCGCTTGTCCCGGTTTTGCATTCGGTGGAGCAGCGCCAAAAAGGGCATGCATTCTGGAGTAGTACGAAGAGAGAGAGAGAGAGAGAGAGAGAGAGAGAGAGATCTCCGCACGTCTGCGAACGGCTAATTGAATGTTTCTTCGAACGATGACACGGTTTACTTAATGTCGCGGTTTGACACGTGACGTGACAGAGTTCTGACGTGAGAGAGTGCATTCGTGTATTTAATCGCACTTTCGTAGTAGTACGTACTTCGATATAGACAAAATACAGTTTTTTTTTCTCGTCGATTTGTTCTCAATTACACATTAAATTCGAATTTTCGAGCGATCTGATATACGAGTGAGTACAGTAACGATCTCCGTAACAAAAAATTCACATGCAAAATATAATTAATATAGGATACAATTAATAAGTCTGCCAATTGTATCGTATATTACTTTATGATACACTGAAGAGATAGATTGAAGTCGCAATGTTTGGAACATTAAATTTGAATATATTTATTGCGTAACACACACACATATATATATATCGTTTTGGCTCAATTATATTTTGTATATATGAATAGTTTGTTGATTCGCATGCTTACAAGCTTATTTGTCCCATTTAAAAAACAAATTGCCCAACGCTTGTGTCATAAACAAACGTTCCCGAGTCGCTACGTCATTGCTTATTGCGCTTATATGTATGCTATATCTACTTATACTTTCGACTATTCTATCTTCTACTTCTATCTTTATTATTCATCTGTTTTTATTTTGCAAAAGTATTATTTTTTCAGATACAGCAAACACTTCGAGATATTGTCAGTCAAATTTTATTTCACTCAAACAAAAAAGCTTGTTCTCGACGAAATACCGTGTGAAGATATCGATTGATTGTAGTTAATATCTCTTTCTAGTACAAAACTAAAATTTCACGTTTAATTCAATTCGAGTATTTTTATGTTAATTTATATTAATTTTTACGCGATTTTTCAAGAGAATATATTCCGCATGCCAAGCGTTTTGAATCTTAAAATCCTTATTTCTTGATTACATTAACAATATCTTAACGCGTATCTGATTAGTGGATACGTTTCCGAAACTGCAAGTTCAGTGAGAGAAGTTCGCGTTTGTCAAATCTCTCATTTTAATTAGTTCTATTATTCCTTCAATATTATTTAATGAAAATTGTGTGATTGAAGAAATGCTTTGATTCTCTGTTGTAGATACTGACGTAGACGTGGAGTCTACGGAAACTCCTCTACAAAAACGGCGTGGTAGACCACGAAAATGGTCTACCTATCAAAACGCGGAGTCATCTAATAGGACATCACCTATTACGTACGACATTATGCAGAAAAAAAAACTGCATAATGAGATGGAGCGTGATAGGCGGAATGTCCTAAAAGAATTGACTTCCGCGTTAATAGAGGAAGTTCCATCTTTAAAACACAAAAGGGACAGCACAAAAAAAGAGCCCGTAAAAAGGGAAATTTTGGAAGCAACTTTGAACTACATCAAAGAGCTCCAGAATGAGCACGACACGCTTACCTCTACGAAACAGACGTACCTGGAACGTCAACAGGTGCGAAAAAAGCGTAGCACAAACGCACAGGTAACAAATTGTTATTTCAATAAAATATATTCACCTATTTAATTCCACAATTATTCGACCGTGTTTTTTATTACTATGTTTGTATCATCCGCCAAGTTAAAACGGTCGATTTATGCATTTCTTCTAAGATTTTCTCAAACCCGTTTCTTAATTGAAAAACAACAAATGATTTGATTTATTGAAAATAACCTTTATGACATTCACGCACAAATTAATATCCGAAATAGTTTTCGATCTGTCTCATACCGCAAATACTTTTTTAGATGTTCCTAAGAAGTGCAATAGCTAACAACAATAGCGAAACACACAGTACAGACAATTAAATAGAAAAGATTTATTATCAATTTATATAACAGTGATTTCGAGACAAGAAATTGTTTCGTTTTAATTGATCAGAATTGCACGACACTGTTCAAATTTCTGTTTATTGTTGTACAACGAAGACTCTGCGTTAGTTGAAACAAACCTCAAAAAAAAAAAAAAAAGAATGAAATTTTTCTGACTGAAAACCACTCTCAAATGGTTTATTATGTAATCTGGATCGGAGAAAGTGATTGCCAAGTTGAGATAAAATGAGCATGACGATTTAGATGATTACGAAGTTATTCCACTTTTGTAATAGCTAAAAACTTGAGATTACAATAGTTAAACGGCAACACAAATTTTTCTATTGTTACACATTATATGCTTACACATATTTATGTAATACACACGAATGTGTTCACTTAAATAACAGTATTCTCTTATAGGTTATATATAGGATTGATAAAATACGACGAAGTTTATGAATTATACAATAAATGTACGGACACGCGCGCAAGTATCCACGTACGTGTAAATAATAATAAGTGTAATTAAATTGTACAGGAATTATATTATTAAAAAATAGACACGGAGTTTCTTTAATAAGTGTGAATTAATGGTTCACGTATCTCGTGTACATACGCACGCTTGTTTTATATTTGTTTTTTACGCAGATCCGATTGACCTTAAAATTAAAATTTATCATTAGAAAAAATTTATTTAGAATTGCCTCTTTTTCCTTTTGCCGATATAAGATACGTCGGAGAATCTTAATATGCATCTTAATATTTAAACAGATGCATACAGTGAAACCTCGTTTATCCGAACCGATCGGGAGACAAGAACATTCGGAACCGAGTTTTCAGGTTAATAGAAGTCCCCCACCATCTTTTGTCATAGTTCGGATATTAGAGATTTCGACGTTCGGTAAACAGAGATCTACTGGTGAGGGAGTTTTGTATAATAGAGGTTTGGGCTTCAGATATAAAAGAGGTCTGGATATAAACGAGGTTCCACTGTATTAAGATACGCGCGACACATTTTGCTATCCGTATTGCGCGCGTATACGCATGTAATATACATATACTATATGTAATATATTTAGATTTATATTCGAGCGAAAACTCGTAGATGACATGGGGTCACAACTGGGAAAGAAACTCAACGACATATACCTCAAACTAATGTTATTGTTTGTACAGAAAACTTTCTTCTTCTACAATATACGAATCCTTTCCGTGCGTGTCCGTGAATTTCTTGTATCGTGCCAAATCATCGCCGATAAAAATTTAGATAGGAGATACAAAATGTTTCTATATATATTCAAGAATTTTTAATGTAATGATATTTAAAAACGAAACGACAAATGCATTTTGCTTTTCACATTGTGAAAAAATTCTATTTGTGACTAGACTAAATGTACATAGAGATGTAAGTAGTCTTTTCTAAGATAATATATTTTTATATAGAAGCTACTTATATATGATACATTAGACGGATTGCAAGGGTGTTTTGTCCCTTGTTGTTGATAGTTTTTTTTATTTAAAAGCTGTCTCCTAGTCACCGTAGATTTGGTCAGAATTTTATTTCAATTTACTATAAATCATATTTTTATAATAACGCGTTGTTGTTTCTGGCGTTGTTTGTTTTACTTCGTAAAACTAGTCTTGAGATGTGTATAGAGTTTATTAAATGAATCTCAAGATTCATTCAATTTTGTAGTAATTTAAACTGTTCAGAAGAATGATTTGAAGCTCGAATTGCTTGACTTGCACGCGATTTAGTTGTCGATTCTTAAAAAATTGAACTAATTGTTTCAATTTTTATTTGAATATAAATTACAGCGAGATATGACAATGAGATAATTACAATAATTACGACAATTGAAATCTTCCACGACTCCAGATGTCAAATTTCTTTCTCGAATCTTTCATAAACGCTCAAAAACAAGATTCAAACAACAAATATAGAATAGAATTTGTTGTTACATGTTGATATTGTATCTGCAAAGTAAACACTAAATTTTTTTCAAAAAATTTTCACACCCAGCATCCGTCATTTATTTGTGACGTACAAATTTTGTTTGCCATCGGCAAACAAAACCATAGCAATATGCTGGCAAAGTGACAGCAAATTCAATTAAAATAATTAATACATGTCTAAGTTAAACGTTTGAAAGAAAAGTGAGTCTTAGAACAGATTTTTGCATCGAATGTACTATTGTTCGCTCGCAACTTTTCGTGCATGATTTTGAATACATGAATTTTCGCCAGACTCTTTCGAGAGTTTAATAAAATAAATGCATATTAAATAATATACACATCGACATATTGTATATATATATATATATACATATATATATTTTGTACATAAATATGACAGAGCAGAAGGAAGCGTGTATGTGTGTACATATTATATACGTATACACATCCTCGTTGCTCTTCTTTATTATATATATCCACACACACACATATATATAAGTATGAAAGAGAATTTTATATGTTTATAGAAAAATAATTAAGACTAAAGAAGATAATTAAAACTCAATAATGCTAGCTTTATAAATGTGTAAATAAAAACCATAATTTTTTATTTACATGTTATTTTTATACGATGTTGTTGCTGGAAGTAAAAAAAAAAAAAAAAAAAAAAAAAAAAAAAAAAAAAAAAAAAAAAAAAAAACAAACAAACAAACAAAAAGAGAGAAAGATGTATCAGATTTTATAGAGAAACTTTTGCCAAAGGAACAGTTTTTAGGAGGAAGAAGTTACGAACTGTAATTTCATGTAGATACACAATACGTACCACAATGCATTATACAAAAATAGAATCTCTTATTTTTGCAAAACAATCACGTATAAAAAAACAAAAAAAAGATTTATAAAGTGATAATAAATATAAGAAATATCGCAGATAAAAAAAAGTATATAATTATATAATTAATAAATTATATAATTATATATATATTTTTAAAATATAAAAATTATAGAAAATGTATACCACAGAGCTGATCGTTCCTATTGTGAAATAAATTCTGTTTTCATCACGTCTTCTTAATTCAGTGTCAAATCCTGAAAAAAAAACGTCTAATTAAACATTATATCACATGCGCGACGAAAAATAACCAGTTAATTTTTTTTGCCGCAAATGTAACTGCGTGACCATGTGTGCTACAATGAGATGTTATCGAGGAGAATTCACTTTAGGTATACAAAAATTTTTTTACATTAGAAATCACTTTCTAAATTGAAATAATCAAACTTTACGCGGAGAGAAGCTTCTCTGCAAAAACCTTCATGTTGCAAGTACTATATTTAATGCATTTAATATATTAAAAAAAAAAAAATATCTCTTTGCACTGTTCAATTTCTCTTGAAATATTAATATTTAAAATTGCTTTATTTTACTTTTGACTTTGTGCATTTGGATATTACATTAACAACATATTATTAAGTATGATATAATATTTAATTATTTCTTTAATTTTTTTAATATTTACTTTTTTCTTTCAATTTTTTCTATAATTATTTCACTTACAATTTTTTTTTAAATTATACATGACGAAAAAAAAAGACGACAAAGATGTTTCGAAAACAAAACTTCTCGGTGACATTTTTTATATATTAACGCTTGTAAAAAGCAAACAACCGACAACCGTTATCGAAGTGGTGGAGCGCAAGTTATTTCGTACTTAAAACTTTGTGTAAAGAGTCTCGTCTTTCTAGGCAATCGCACTGTATCTGAGATAATCACAGTAAAAAAACGAAGTTAACGTATATAAAAGACTGTGTTTTAAATTCGTACAGTCGAGCATCGCTCTAATGTAAATAAAGCGAAATGCAGAAATTGCTGAAGCGAAAAAAATTAATTACTAAAGTGTAATTCCAACGTTTTGCTTGCGATGATTAAGTGCTATCGCTGTGCGTATAATCGTGTACTATATAGGTTAGATAAAACGAAAATGACGTATACTGTTACCAAAGAAAATTTTAGAAAATTGTATACAATGATTCGAATTTTTACGATTTCGCTTTAACAATGCACGACTGTATAAACAAAGTTTCGCGAGCGAAATTGCTTTTAGACGACACTCTAGATCTTGTTCCATCAAACAATAGTTGTACATTTTGTTTTGTTAGGTCGGATTAAATTTAGTAAAATTAAATTAGATTAATTTCGATGTTTTTAAAGTTCCTCTAGTTAATTATTAATAATGTAAAGCGAAATTAAAATATACTATTAACATAAGAGTATATCTTTAATGTTTGTTTTTGCTCCTTTTCGCTCCTTTGCTCCGTTCCTTTTACATGATTCCTCATGTGTTCAAGACGATAGCGAACCAATAAGAGCGTCAAGTAAAAATTAGCAAGCAGAACAATATTAATAAATCAATGAATAGATTAATTTTCGAATTAACTGCGATATAGATCTCTCTCTCTCTCTTTCTCTCTTTCTCTCTTTCTCTCTTTTTCTCTTTTTCTTTTTTTCTTTCTCTTTCCTCGAACACAGTTTCACGAGTAGTTTTTCATGAGAAGTATGTTACGTAATATCGTATCGAAGTCCGCCACCGCGCGCGAAGTTGGAAAGGTTAATGGAAGCTATGACAGAAACGATAGTGCGGGCGTATCAACGTGTGACGCGCGAAAGCGATTTAACGAAGAAGCTTTTCGCTGCCATTCGACGCGATTTTCACGCGTCGGCGGAACCTCACGGGAGGGAGAGGGGAGGGGAGAGTTTCTGTCGCGTTAAATAACAAAAATCGAAATGCCAATGTGTTCACCTCGTTCGTATTCGCGTTGCGTTGCATTACGCATCGTTGGCATTCGCGTCGCGTTTACGTTGGCATTTACGTCGGGGCATAATGTTTCTCACTGAGATTGTGTTCATGTCGCATTAAATTGGCATTGTATTACGGTCGGTGTCGTGTTCGCGTTTACGTTGATTTCTTGCGTTCTTATCAATTGGCAATTTAACGTAAGCGCGAGAGATTGCATTTGAGTTTATTTTTATAACGCTCATATCAACGAAAAAATTATTAATCTCTGCTCGCGTGCGTGTGTGTCCATCGGTTTTTCATCCGTTAGATTTTTCGATAACAAAAGGGTTAAATTTTATATTTATACGGCACGGAAAGCCGGAGATTCCAGGTTAATATTTTAAAATTAATTGGGAGAGTATTCGGGGTCTCTCACGTATGAGATGCAAAAATAGCATCCTATGTGAATTTTAGGAATTGAAAAAAACTCAATAAAAAAAAAACTCACGTGTAAATTTACATGTGAACATATATATATAAGGTTATTGTGAAAAATATTGTGCGCAAAAGAACGCACGTAACAACGTGCAACAATAAAACGTGGCAACGTTCTTCATGTATTTACATAAGATCATCTTGTTGTACACACGCACGTGTCATTCAAATCGTATGTATGTCATTGCAATTATGTAGACTACGAGTCGAATAAAATATAGGCTTTAGATATAACAATCATTTGACTCGGCGAGTGACATGCGTTTTTATACGACACGTTCACATTTGATATGGCGAGAGACACACGATAATAATAATAATAACTTTATTGAGCCGTAACAAAAGCAAGTACAGAAAAATTTTACAGAGATATTAAAAGAGATTCAAACGGTGTGGCAGCAGCAGCGTGTGCTGATTCAAAGTCCTACTAATAAACGAAAGATTGCTAATAAATGAAAGATTAAACAATAAGTAATGAATGAAAGATTGTTTAAAGTAAATGAGAATAAGTATTGTGAGTTATAAATGAGTAATGATACATGATGCGGCCGCTATACGAAAAATATGATTAGAGATTAACCAATAAGAGGTAATAGAGCGAATATTAGCTGACAAGAAGTGGTAATGTTTTACCGCAACATAGGAAAGTGCGCCACGGAATTTTTGTATACGATGAAGAGGAAGAAAAAGATCATTACGATTTCGGATAAAAGAGCGAGAAAGTGAATGAAGAATCCTCATGAATGAAAATCCTCATTTGAACGAAGTAGAGCAGGTAATAGGGAATATCTACAATAAGAATATTATGCACAAGACAACACAAATGAAAAAACATATCTTTGAAAGATTTGCAACCAGCCAGAACGAGAAAAAATGGACTGATATGATCAAATTTACGAACATTATATGAAAATCGGAGACAAGAATTTTTAACACGTTGAATGCAATTGAGAATCTTTTGAGATAAACAAGGAGTATAGATGGTATCAGCATAATCGAAAAGGGATAAAATGAGAGACTGGGACACTTTGAGCTTTTGAGATAGTGACAGAATGAGACGAAAAGGAAATAACATACATAGACGAGCGTATGTCATTCACGAATACATGATTTTCGAAGGACCAAGACGAATCGAGGTAAACGCTAAGAATTTTTAAAAACGATGAGGGCATAATACGAACATTGTTAATTGAAACATCAAACGAAGAGAGACGAGATAGAAAACGTCACCTACAGTCATAAACGAAGATTTAGACGGATTAAGATGTAGACTGTGAGGATTTGCACCCCACATAAAAACACACTCGGAATGTTGCAAGTTCCGCGCGTACCGCGCAGTACCGTGCGCCGCCGCTACGCGGCGTACAGCCGCGAGCCATACCCCAGGAGTGATCCGTGTTACAATGCCAATATAAGAATCTATATGTTAGCGTTAAAGATCAAAGTGAGGTGGATCCTAGGATTGACTAGTCAGTCCTAGGATCCACCTCACTTCGCGGAGCTTGGTCAAAGCCCAAAATAAGGTTTTTAACATACTTTTAAATGTACGCTATTGTCATATATGTGATACTAATATATCGTTAGTACGTTGCTGACCAGAAGTCCGAACGTTACGGTGCAGCAATATAATAGTCTCTCTCTCGCGCAAGGTCCAGCTACTTTTCCAAAACCTTTTCCAATCTCATGTTTTATTCTCAAGATATTTTAGGGCGTCAATTACATGAAAAACCCTGTATTTATAATTTTAATTTATAATATTCTCTTCCGATATGAACGTTCGGTAATTAACATTTGTCCGTCAGACGTCCCATTTTTCTTTCTCGCTCGCACTCGCTTAGTAGACCGCCTGCGCTCGACCATCTATGCCCATATTTGGACTTCGTGCGTCTCTCTCGGGACTCGTGTCTTTCATTGCGAAGATACGCGACTAGCGATATAGAAATATTACATATATGGCTTGCAGTAACATATTATAGATTAGGTTGGGTTTATAGATTAGGTTAGGTTTTTATGAGGAAGAGGTGCAGGAGGAAGGGCGAAACCCCTCTCCCGCCCACACGTGTACGATAGTATGTGATACAGAAGAAATATTGTATACGTCTAAAATGTCCGTTCGAGCTTTGACCGTTGTTCCGCGCATTAACCAGTCAATCCTAGGATTCATCTCACTCTGGACTTTAACGCTAACACATACACAACAGTTCCTGTACAAGCTAAAAGTACTCGACAGCGAACCAACAACCACGAAAGCCGTACGAGATCACTAGTTGCACCTCGAGGAAAGCCGATACCAAAGCCGACAGAGAGACGTCTAGACGATCTAGCTCTCCGATTGGCCACTGCAGCAGTTAAAGGGACCGCCGTCATAAATACCACCACAGCAGGCTCCCACGGAGAAGTCTTGTGCATATTATACAAAACGGCTCTCGTCAGAGCTTCGATGTACATAGCCTGTACTAAAAACAAGAATACATTATTTTTGAGAACATCCGAGCGTAATTCTATTGCGCCGCCTTCGCGTCCACATCCCAGCTGCTATCACCACTGCCGCTTTACTCTTTTGCTGCTATCCATAACTAACACGACCATGTGTCTAAATAGACCATTAGAGTTGCCCCATTGAGCTACCAGAGATCATTATTCAAATTATTAGCCGCACCAACAGCTTCTGATACTTTAAAAAATAAATAAGAACAAGAGAACATCATCGGCATACATGTACAGACTAGACGCTAAATAGAGCTTAGGCAGATCAGCAATAAAAATAGAATAGGGCCAAAGATCACTGCCTTGAAGAACACTTAAGAAAATCGGACGTAAAGATGAGAAGTTAGGCAGAGGATCACGTATAAGAACTTTCTGAAGACGACCAATAAGAAAGGAGCGAAAACATTTAATTGCAGAGATAAGCCGTAATAGTGTAATTAGCTAGGAGAAGCTCATGATTAACTATGTCAAATGCTTTGGAAAAGTCAAGACCAATTAAAGCGGAGAGAGAACCAGCATCATAGGATCTAAGAACGGAGTCAGAGATATAGAAAAGAGAGATAGTTGCTATGATACCTATGAAAACCGGATTGAAAAATGGGAATTGATTAAAAGAAGGCAGATAGTTGGCGGAAGCAGATTCGCTGTAGTATTTTTGATAGGAAGGAAGGAATTGTAATAGGAAAAAGAAGAGAGAGGACGGATTTTAAGTTTTTGGGATAGGAAAAACAACCAAGTGCTTTTAAGCTGAGGGAAAGTTTCTGTGGATAAACATTCATGCATTTAGGATGGATAAGAGAGGATTATCATCACAATCGCAGATATATAACTATATCTGCGCGTGTAACCAATTGTTTGCATCGTTTCGCACGTGATTTTGCCATTGCGAACTTCAACTACACATCAGACGCATTTAGAACCGTAAACATCGCTCTTTGTTTATCAAAAGTCGTCTCGTTAACGGACAACGCACAAAGTTAGCAAATCTATTGTGAACGGATATATAATATTTCAATAATATCGAACTTTAATAATAGATTTCTTCACCAATGCGCACAGACACGTAAAACGACTGATTTTCCAGAAGATGTTAAATTTAATTCTAAGAACGTTGATCTCAAAAACATTTTAAATATCATTTTAAAATAAAACGATAGTAAAATAGATTACATACGATAATCTTTATATTTGATTGATTAGAAATGTAAATTAACGCGCAATATGTTTACAAAAAGAAACTGATTTTTTTTTTAATGTAATGTAACACATATATTTATTCGTGTAAAATAAAATTTATTTAACCACTAATGTATTTTTTTAAAGGTTTTGTGTGTATTTTTAAAAAACAATATTTTTCTAATTTTAATTTATACTTTGTTCTACATCTAATAGTGATAAAAATAAAAGTATGCGATATCACAGATAGCACTTTTTCTTAACACAGTTAATGCTTCTTATTTTATACATTTTATTCAATATAATAATATAAAATAATATAATATAACATAATATAAAATAAAACAAATACAAAAGAAAACAAAACATTAGTATTTGAACATAATTATAATTGAAATTCAGAATTAAAAAACAATTGGAAAAAATATTAGGTCAAAACATTTATTCATCTTCACTATCTACACTTTCTGAGTTACAATTATTTGTATTTGTATTTGTTTTATTTTATATTATGTTATATTATATTATTTTATATTATTTTATTGGATAAAATAAGAAGCATTAACTGCGTTAAGAAAACGTGTTATCTGTGATATCGCATACTTTTATTTTTATCGCTATTAGATGTAGAACAAAGTATAAATTAAAATTAGAAAAATATTGCTTTTTAAAAATACACACAAAAACCTTTAAAAAAATACATTAATGGTTAAATAAATTTTATTTTACATAAATTTTACATGAAACATACATTGGTTGTTACATTACATTAGATAGATAGATAGATAGATATGTTTGGAGCGAGTGGGCTATGAAAGTTAGAGTGTCACCTAGATCTGCTTTTTATGAGATTTTCTGCGACTCCCGCCCAGAGGCCTGATTCAGTTCGCATCTCGGTATACTGATCTCCCTGGGTATTCATTTTTGGAAGAAGTATCGTCCTGGGGAGCTGTGTCCTGACTAGAAGGACCGGCCAGAAAAATCCGAAGATAAGAATTCGAATTCGGGACCTCTACTCGCAGATCCAATGCATGGGCTACGAACCTCCAGACCGATTAATTTGAGATTACATCCACATTAATTTTTGGACATCCGATTTGGTTCGCTGATCAATCGACAAGTTAGTTGAAGGGGACCGACCCGGAATCCTTATGTAGTGAGCGGATTTGAACTCGGGATCTCCAGGTACGCAGCCTCTGCGCTCAAACCGCAAAAAAAAAAAAAAAAAAAATTTAGCAAGAATTGAACCCTAGTCTCCAGCATGGTAGTCAAGACGCTTAAACGCCCGCGCTACGCTGCGCTTCTCGAAAACCGTGCTAACGAAACGGTATATAACTAACGCCATATAGTTTGAATGGAGTTTTTTTGAAAATGGCTGAGAGGTGGTTCCTATTCCTTTGCTCAAGTACTCTTCTAATAAAGTACTATACAACAAAAAAATCTTGATGAAATCAGTGACTCACAGCGAATTTTGTAACCTGCACTAGTGCGCACTGAGTGCAGGCTACCGAATTCGCTGTCACAGTTCGCAACCTTCTCATAAGTTCCGTTCGCAACGCTCGTGAGCGTTACCTATCCTATCTTTGTTTAACTTTCGACGAAAGACAAGGATAAAATGTTACTATAAGCTTTGCGAACGGCAAGTGGAACTTACTCGTGGAAACCGCAGCGCATGCGCAGAGTGAGAAACAATGTGGAAACTTAGAGAACGATCGTTATGTAGTAAGCTTGAGATTGAGCCTGTACTAAACTTGAGGTTGAGAAAAGTGTAAGCGTGTGAAAATATGTCGCGAGTGCCTATTTTAGTGGTTTTTGGTGCTACAGGTTGTGGAAAATCACGATTAGGAATTGAATTAGCCAGCCGTTTTTCTGGAGAAATTATCTCGGCCGACAGTATGCAAGTAAGTTTTTGTCAATTGCTCGAGTTTCGTTGAGAGGTTAGTTTCATCTCAATCGACCACGCGGTCGAATTTTTATATCGCATGTAAGAGGCAAAAAACTGGTAGATTTTCAAAAATCTCACGACATACAACGTAAATTAATATTTAACATCGCTCGTTAAGGCAAATTACGCCTATTTATGGATATTTTTTCTGGTTTTGTACATCCGCTATACGCGTTCAGAAAACACGTACATCATGAAGTTTTTTACTTTTTTTCGCGATGTGAGATTCAATAACAATTAATAATGCCAAGATATTTCGATGCTGGATAGAAAGATTTGTTTGGCCGGTAAAATAATAGTACAAATGTACTTCGAAATTCACATCTGAGAGGATTCTGTCTCACGAATCAGTATAAGTAATCCAACGCTATGTTCACCGTTTTTTCTCTCTTACGATTATCATGTTTTCTTCTTATTTGTAACTATTACTATATATGTGATATGACGTATCATCTTAACAGCGATGCGATCGATATAAAGTACATTCCAGCGTACAATGGCGGGAACGAGAGGTAGCGGAAATTGATGATCAGATACAATATATTTCAAATTATAATTTTATAAAATATTTTAAATCGTGTTTTAAAATATTTGTTGATATTTTTCCACTTTTTGATTTTTTATTTTACAGTTTGCTGAGAATTTCGAAAATGGTAATTCCCGCGTTAATCCCCACCACTGTGCGCTAATCCGACATACATTTATGCTTCTATGCGCACATCCCAACATGCTTCGAAAACGCGCGCTAAACCAAACGATGCTAAACAATTTGTTTTGTTATCGTTATCATTCGAGCCATCAATGTCTCTCTTGGGATCGTAAAAAAAAATGATGACTAAAAAAAAGCTGTTCTTTGCGCTGTTCACATGCGTATGTTGTCGTCTTCATTATTATTTACACGAAGGTCGTAAGTCAAATGTGCTTCGTTGAGAAATTCATGCTCGTGGCTTATAAATCAGCCAATTTTTTTTATTGTCGCGCACGTACACATGTGTATGGCGCACAAGACGGTAATCTAATTGCACGCGGCCTTGACACAAGCATTAACCATATCCTCGATCTCCGTCCAAGCGTTTGTCCTTTCTGTAAATGTCTTTTCTGAATTTTTCTCCAGACAAATGTTACTTCTCTTTCAAGCAAATATTGTTTACGTTCTCGTGTGTTGTTTTTAGTAACTACGTTAGTAACGTATTTATTATTTAGTAACGTAATTACTAAAAACAACACATAAGAACGTAAACAATATTTGCTCGAAAGAGAAGTAACATTTCCGGGAAAACTTCAGAAAAGACATCTACAGAAAGAACCGACGCGTGGACGGAGATCGAAGACCTGATTAATGCATGTTCTGCCAACAGGGAAACATCAGACATTGTCCCCTCCGATTTGGCTGAATTTTATATATATTGTAGATCGACCTTCCCACTATATTGTCGTAAAATAATAGGACGCATTTCTCAAGTATTCGCGAAAAAATTGCGTTTAAAGATCTTTGTCCGCGTAATATCCTTAAGTTTGAACAGTTAGGCAGCTAAAACTGGGTATACACATAGCGAACGAACGCCGAATGAACAGCAAACGCGAATATACGTTATTATCATTCGTCATATGTATATACGCCAAAACATATGCAAACAGAACATTCGATTCGCATTCGGATCGATTTCCTCATGAGACGGTATATATCAAAGAAAATTCGTGAGCGATATGAACGCGCATATGTGACACTCTGTCGGTGGCCGTCACGCGAATTATATCGCGGAAAATTATTTCGGGATTGCTAACCTCAACATGACGGTTTCTTTAATACCGCGGGGCCGACTACGCATGTAGAATGGACTGAGTTCTCTCTAATCTTATTATTTACGCACTGAAGAAGACTCAAATTTGGAGTCGAAACGTTTGTTAATTTATATAAAATAAAGAAGTTAACTGACCCGAAGATCTGGTGTTTTACCTCTTATTGGCCATTCCTTTGCTGCTGTAATAAATTAATTATATTTAAAAATTATGACATGTAATTATTTACAATGTTTCATATGTTGTAGAATTTAAATGTAGAATAGAATTTGGTTGTGTTATGCAATAAACATTTTTATAAATTACAAATAAAGAAAAAATGATTCAAATGCAAAAACATGTAACTCTTTTATTAGATTCTAAATAAAATTTATTACTCGTCTTCAGATTCATCTTCGGGATTACATACCTTGGGATGATAATTATAATAAAAACACGTAAAACATAACGTCGCGATTACGAGAGTAACCCAAATCACACCACGCTTACATAATACGCTACAATGGAAATGTAAAAAAAAAAATTTAGAAAAAATGAGATTCGAACCAGCAATACGCAGAGTGGTAGTCAGGCGCTTTATCCACTAAGCCACGCTATTTAGCTGCCAAACTGTTCAAACTTAAGGATATATTACGCATATGAAATCTATAAACGCGATTTTCTCGTGAAACTTGAAAGATGCGTTCTATTATTTTGTGACAATATAGTGGGAGAGTCGATCTACAATATATATAAAATTCAGCCAAATCGGAGGAAACAATGTCTGGTGTTCCCCTAAGAATGAATGAGAGATAAAAATCGGATCAGAAATAAGAAAAAAGCAAGTGAAATAATATAACGGAATAGGAGAAAGCAATTCTCGGTACTTGTAAATAAACAAATGAGTTATTACAAGGTCGAAACACAATCCAGCCTTTCTGTTATTAAAATGTCGGGACCGACTTATCCCACTATTTTCAAATTTTCCCTTCATTTTTTCTTTGTCAGCAATCCTGTGCTTGCGCGAAAATATATTACATGCTCGCTTACACGCTTTAAGTTTGATCTCTTTAAATGTGGAACAAAGATAAAGCGTCCACAAAGCAAACGCGTCTTATATAAATGTTTACGATCAGAATTATATAGGATGTTAAGAAAAGGAATAAAATATTATTAAAATATTAATTTTGAAAGAATTTAATATGCTTCAAAATAAGTCGAAATGTCTTACAATTAAACATGAGTCTGCGAATAAGCTGGTTTTAAAATATTTATATTTTTTTATTTTTTATATTTATATTTTTATTATACTTTGTAAAAACTAAAACAGTTGATGTTTTACTTATTGGTGAAAATACTCAATATAATCTTCTTTCATGCATCTTTTCTAATAAAGGTAAGATATCAGCTGTGTTATTTTTTGTATAAATTATAATAAAAATAGAAAAAAATAAAATATAAAAGTAAAAAAAAACAAAATAAAAAGATTAAAAATATCTCAAAAATTTATTTGCGGACTCGTGTTAAAATTCTTCGACTTATTTTGGAACATATTAAATCACCTTAAAATATCTCACTCTTTTCTTTAAACACCCAGTATACGTGACGGAAGAAGGCACCCTTCCTCTCGTTAAATAAAAGCAGGAACTAGAATTGTAGGGATTTTATTCTCGGGATGCTAACATCCGGAACACATCTATGTATTACGGCGCCAGTCCGTCTAGACTTTAGCAATAAAATTTGTTCAAATTCTTTTTCGTAGTACTCTTTGGGAACACTTGATAAGGTTCGTAAAAGAAAAGAGTTTTTATAGGGAACTATTTCTGTTCTAAAAACTATTTCTGTCTTAGAACTATTCTTTCAAAGTGAAAGTACAGAATTATTTCTTCGGGAGATTTAAACACTTTATGAAAGAGAAAAAATTCTAACCACTCAAGTATATACAAGTAAAGGCATATGTACGGAATACTTGTTTTCTTTTAAATTAATTACTCCAGTATATAAATATAAATGCAAATAAAGATTTTTACGCAGAATTATGGAGAGACATTTAAAATCGAATTAAAGTCTCTAAAATTTAATTAACTTCAGTATTAAAACAGTAAAGTAAAAAACGAGAAACTGAGTGGTCTAAAAGAATGAGATATAGTTTAAAATAGACACATTTCAGAAACTGTAAGTTTCAATAAATAAAGTGCTATCTTACTTATTTATGTAAACTAGTCAAAACACAATTAAAAAGGTTTCAACACGATATGAGATTTCCACACAGCAGCAACAAAAATAAATACTTATATCTTGTATCTTAGAAAATCATTGCCCCATTGGGTTTGTTGTTGTGGCATGTTTTGCAACAAATGCCAGGGTTGACAAGAAAAAATCATGGTAAATTCCGGTTTTTACTAACCTGGACTTTATTACTCTATGGCATAAACGGGCAAAAACTATAAAAATGATTAGTATATATAGTTAGTAATATAAACTAAAATATATTTATATAATTATATAAAATAAAATATATTTACATAATTATATAAAATAACATTTATATGTATATTTATATAGGGTGTCTGAAAAATTTTGACACAGCCGAAGTATGAAGATAACTTGGGTTAATTTGAACAGAAAAGTCTTGTAACATTTTGCAAAAATCGCAATAGGTATCGAATGATTAATTAATACATGTGATCTAATGACGTGGGAAGTAATGGTGCAAACTCAGTAGACGTGTATAATTTTGAGTTGTAAAGAAAAATGACTCACTTCATGCAATCTTCTAAGAGATGAAGAGAGCAAGAGGCAAAGTAAAATAAATGAATGGTAAGTGACACAGCTTCTTGCGATCAGCTGATTTTTACAACTGAAAATCATAATTTTTAGCGAAATTAATCGGTAGAATGTCGTGAGAATTATTTTACTTTTTAGTGTTTACTACATTTTTCATTCTCGAGTAAACTCTCTGCATTTGTTAAGTAAAATATATTGCATTGAATAAAATAAATATATCGCCGTAATGTGTTCGGTAGTTTATTTCAGTGTTTTCTCTCACACGGAGCGTCAGACTTTGATTTCTTTTTCCTGACGCGTGACTTCACTCGCGTGCATAAATCACGTGCTTACGAGCGGTCATCATCGCGACGCGACGACGCCCACACACTTGTGGGGCAAAAAAAAAAAAAAAAGAGATATCTGCAGATTCCGCCCTCGCAGAGCGTCAATTCGCGTCACACTTCAAACGACGCGCGCTCGCTCGGGGATCAGTGATGGGATTGTTCTTCGCGAGCTATTTCCTTGGGGACGCATCTCGTGCGACCAGACGTCGAGCGAGCGTGCTTTTACTCTCGGCAAAGCCCGCTTTTGCACACCAGAAAGTGTTTCGGAAATCATTATCTATCGAGTTTTGTGCTGAGACGAGTTTAAAAACTTTCAGAACAAAGAATCCATTCTAAATGATACGTTAAACATTTGAAAATATCACTTTTGTAAATATAAGCAAATCACGCTTCAAGTTCGTGTTTATCACTTTTACCTCTTTGCTGTTCGACTAAAATGTAATGTTTATTAAAGATATTTACGTTCACTTAAAGATAAAATCCAGAAAAGATTTATTAAAAGATTAATTTATTTAAGTAAACAAAAGAATTAAAGAGTATCGATCATTATTTACTCTTATGAAACACTCGAGTGCGTTTTTCTCAAGATTTTCTCAAGAATCAATAAGAGAAACGAAATGCCGAAAGTTTTGTATTAGAAAAAAAAAAAAAAACCGAAAACAGCCGCTTATTCGCGAAATATTCAGCGCGAGAAAATTTAAATAATGCTGTTTTAATATCGCCGGAATTTTGCTTTTGAAACATTTCGAACGATTCTCTCGCGAGCAGCGTGTCTATTTAAAGTGATACACCGCGAAAGATTCGCAAAGTTCTCTCGGTGATTCAGAGATATGATTGAGTCGTTCTTTCGAGTTATATTCTTGGAAATTGTATTGCGGAAAAGAAGACGAAGAAGATACGACGATCGAAAATTCATCATTGCGGATCTTCGAACATCTGTTCGGTCGATATCGCACGTGTGTGTAACACCGCGCGAGTTACGCGCAGGTCGACACACTTGATATACGCGATTCGATAAAACGAACGTTTACGCGAGACCTTTCATTAAGAAAAACACGCCGGATGAAAATGTACACGTTCGGGCTTGTGTACCACGTAAAAGCGGCGCGTAGAAGTTAATAATTAGTTTATAATTCTGTGTAACGGAGCGCGCGGTCGAAAGGGTAATTGCTCGATTACGAATTTAACGCGAGGATTCGTTTCGCGACGCACTTGATTCGCTTTTACTGCGGTTGCGTAAAACCTGGGCGACATGACGAACGTTGTTAAGCATCTCGTGAGAAAGAGAAGGAGGAATTTTTTTTTTACCTCGCGATAAAATGTTTTCGGCGTATCGTTTAAGGTCGGTTTTTTTTTTTATCGCATTCGGACGAATAAGAATGATAAGCCTTGAAAGTATATGCGTAAATCGTCGATTTTTTTATCAGATATTATTTTCGTTAGGTAATCTCGTCGTGTAATAACGAGAGAAGTGTGTGTTTCGAGAGACGGGGCGCGATTATTCGTTGATAATTTATCGCGCGCGCTGTTTTCGCAGAAGGCAACGCACCTTGGTCCTTGAATTGGAAATGGTTGTTCATCGTCTCCGTCTAACTAGTTGCGTGTCGCGCATGGAAACTTCCGGTTTTTTTTTTACCACGCGCGATTGTACACGGCAGAGTGTTACGTTTGCTCTCTTTCAATTTCGTACGTGATGTTGTACTACAACGCGATTAATTAATTATTAAAATTAAGTGCAGAAACGGACGTGCGAGCAAGAAAAAGCGGCGCGTTGCTCTTTCTTCGGAGACCGAACTTGACGGTAATCGGACACGGGGAGGAAGGAGGGGAAGATTTTTTTTTTTTTTTAACGCGCTTATAACGGAATGCGCGCGCGTTTGATAGCTGCGACGGCGTTATATGACAAACGATATGAAAATCGCTGATAAAAGTTACGAGTTACTGCTGCATAACTTGCTGGTTATGTAGCAGAGAATTGCCGCTGAGAACAACCGGTTTTAAATCCATACGGTTAGATGACGCGAGATTTACGAGAGTCTCTTTTGTCGACGTGGAGATGCCTTGTGGGACGACGCTCGTGCTCGTTGTTTTATTGCGGCGCTAAGTTGCAACTGCGACCTTTATCAGAAGACGTGGAGCGAGGCAACGTAATTAGGAATAATTAATGACCACATTTACAACTACGAAAAATCATTAAGTATAACGCAATTATCAACCGACATTGGTACTATATTTTACATGTAAAGGATATTCTTGTGAAGTTGTCAAGATCTCGGTGAGATTTTCTGAACCGATTTCACACTTGTTTTTAATAGCGAACGTGTTTTCGCTAGATATAATAAAAACTATATTGCGCGTAAAATTGAATAATTAAACTTCAATTTTATGCACAATATAAACTGGAAAAGCAGTTGTACCGACTTACAGACACGGCGCGGAAATGACATTTTATCTAATAACAGTTTGATTGAACAACTTGTACGAGGATGACCTTAAGTTCGCGTTGAATAAACCAGTAAAACAAAGAACTTTTACAAGAACTTTTACAACTTTTATCAGGAAAACAAAGAACTTTTACAAATCAATTGACAAATTGCTTAAATCATATAAAAAAATTAAATTATATTATTTATATATAAAATATATAAATTCCAATTATACCAATAGAATTTCAACTTATATTAATCATCTTTAATTAAAAAAAACTAAAATGTACAACGCACTAAATTGTAACATAAAAAAAAAAAAAAACAAATGAGACAACAAGACATTTTTAACAAATAAGATTTTTCGTTATTTTTATCTCTAATTTTGCTTTACGTTATGGTTTTGATTTTCTATGAATTCGAATGTCATTTATTGTGCTAGAATTTGCAAAAAGTTTTTTCTATGCAACTCTACTGTCTGGTATGGGCGCATGCCGATGTGTCATCTCCTCTGTGATTAAGAACTTCTGTGCCGCAAACTGTTCGTCATATTTCCGCGAACATGCTGGTGCATTTGCTTTGTGATAGATTATATAATTCCACTCTCGGAGTACGTTTGTTACAACACACGGTACGATTATCACGTGTTTCTTGGCGCCACGTATGACGTACTTTAGCCAGAAAAAGAGATAGATTAAATCAGTATTATTAAGCAAAAACTTATTTCTCTCGCGATTAACCGAGTTTGCCGAGTCTCTTCGCACAGAGACTGTATCCGAGCCATGTATCGATATCTATTTCTACAATCGATACTTGCCACTTAGAAAAACGAGCTAATTTACAATTTTTTCAACAAACATATTTAACGGCGTGTGTTTAACTTGTTGTTATTAACGTTGTTCGCGTTACTTCGGGCTATAAATTTGAAGAGCAGGAAATAGCGATAACGCATTCTGTCGCACGCGCACGTGTGCCATTATTTAATGAGACGATAACAAACTAGCGTCCAGTAACGAAATGATATAATATATTCGCGCGCGAGCGCGTTAGGAAAAATTTTCTTTCGCGAATAGAGATTTCAGCGAGATTTTTCGGTCGTCGTCGTCGACGACACGTGGGCGAGAGCGTGCGTTAATGCGCAATGACAAAAATACGCGTGAATTTCGCGGGTACGTTGACCCGCTCGGACGTTTTTTTTTTTTCAAATGAAACCGGTGCAATTGAGAGTTTTTTCGTTGTCGTAAAAAATACGTATAAAAATTGTTTTTATTTTTGCTGTGTTTGCAATTTTAACTAATATGTATCGTGTGAATATCAGCTCGGATGGCGATGTTCAGAAACGTTGTAGCACACACGCAGGATATTGCAGTACGATGTTGCGCATGTCGTGCTCGACCAACAGTGCAGAACTAAAACCGCTCTCTAAACCAGATCTCCGACTATACTATGTGGAATTCAATTGCAACGGGATGAGTTCCGCGAGCTTAGTTAAGAAATCCAAATCGTTGATTATTTGTGAATGGGATAATTAACGAGCGACCGGATAATATATGCGACGATTTCTCTCTCTTTCACAAAATTTGCGTAATTGGCGCACCAAGGTTACGGTTTCCTCAAGGTAGCTTCGTAAATGTTTAAACGAGGCAGATTTCGGAAAGATTCATTTGTTTTGAAATTTTATGCTTCTGCATCTTTTTTCATCGTCATTAAAATGTCGTAAAAAAATGTTTTACGATATATCATTTCCGTTATATAAAAATCGCAAATTGCGATTATTTTACAAGGGACAAGATAATATGTTACTGAAGATTATTAATTTGCCAGTAATTAGATCGATCGGGAAGTTCCGTATTTCTCCGAGAAACGAGTTTTACGAAAAAAAAAAATATTTTGTTCCTTTTCTCAAGACGATGCAAAGAAGCAAAGTTCCTACTTTTTGTTTATCGAGCGTTATCTTTCCTGTAAGAGGTTGCATTACCGGTTTTTATTGGAAAAAAAAAAAAAAAAAGAATTCGAAACTTGTTCCGTGAATAGACTCACTGATAAGTCAGTGTCGCCTGTATCGCCTCCTCTTGCAACACTATGAAACTTAATTCACCCGATTAATTGGTTCTTGATCGTGGGTTGCTAAGCGCTTTTCTTATCACCGGCACTCGGGAGGAACTAGAGAGCCTCGCAGGAAGAGTCGAGTCGCGAACTCGTGACATCACAGTCGCTTCAGATTAGACAGAAGAAAAGCTGCCTAGTGACGTCACGAGTTATCGACGTTTCTCTGCGAGGGAACCATATATGTAATACTTCTATATTGCTAGTCACCTTCACAATAGTACTCGGGACAATGACCTTTCCAACATATGTAAAAATTATTGATCGAAGGTGACTTCCCTAATCTGCATAATTACCGAAAAACACAAAATTTTGGCCAAATAGAAGTCATGCTAAAGAAAACTAAACGAATGATTTATAGCTGCAACAATAGATGTCAAAAACGTTGTACATAGCTGACTTCCCATGCAATCATTGTATTCGCAATACGTGGTCGTGCTGCGACTATGTCCTATATAATAGAAATAAGAAACTTAAAGTTTTTCCTAGAAAAGTAATAGGATTCTACATTCCTGGACAAAAGATGAAGAAAAGTAAATTTTTAATAGGAGCAAAAAAATTATGTAACTTATAAGTCTTAGGTTTTCTCTCAATATTGAAATTAATTTCTCATAAAGTATCCAGGATTATTTTTTTTTTTTTTAAATACACTAACTTTATATGACGTCTTTGCTATTTTTATTATTTTTATGTTTTTATTCACAATTTTGTTCAAATTGAAGTACGATTTTTGTTGACAGCCGTCAACAATGCCAATAACATTCCCAGTACTGGCATTGCGTTCAAAATTGCTAAAAAATATTGGTGTTTGAATTATAATTGGTATACTGCGATTACAGTTTTTAATAAGCGCTTTTCTATCAGAGCGCAGATTTTCGTTACAATTTTATTCATTTACATATTTGTGCATCTGTACATTGCAAATTATTACAAATCATTTAGTAAATACGATTATTGAGACATGATTGTCATTGCGAATGGGAGCGGGAAGTGTGCACGAGCGATTTGCAGATGTTTCTTTTTTTTTTTTTTTAATATAGAAACACGTATTCGAGAGACAAGATTTTTTTTGTTATCGCGAAGATTCCTGCTAATTATTGTAAATGTCGGTGATAAGCAGATCCCAGCGGGTGGAAACATGCCAAGGATTTTAAACTGCGACCAGTTTTGCCTCATAACATGCATCGCGCATAGATATTCGCGTCTCGTCTCGCAACTTTATGTCTAGCGAGCTTAGATTATTTTCGCGAAATCACGTTTGAGCACCGCTTTCAAGCGTTCCCTCCTTCGATACGACGATTCGATGTAATTTATTGCGCGCGATTTCTATGACGCGTCTCGCCGACAGAAAGATAATCGGGAAGAGGGGAGAGAAATCCGGCGAGCGAGATGATCCACGCTTTTAAGACGCGCCAGCTAAAACCGAAAGTTATTGCGCAATCGTCAGCGGTGCACGCCGGTGCACCTCTGCTTTCAGTATTAGCTGTCAACTGTTGCCGTGCATTTGACGTCGGTGAAAGTACTCACTTATCACTCGAACTTATCAATTGAAGCGACACATCGCTCTACAAAGTGTTAAAATGTGTAGTTATTTTCTTATAATTGACTTTCTCTCTATTCTACAACCACACAAATGTCTCTTTTCTTAATTAAAAATCAAGCTTCAAATATAAAATAGCTTACAGGCCGTGAATGAGATTAGGAGTTGAAAAAACACACAATATTCTTTTTTTTTGTTTCTTTTAAAAACAAGAACAAAGCACATTTTTCGATTTATTGTTATTTAGAACAATCTTTAGCCAGTTATTGGCTGAAGATTGTCGGAATAAATGATCGAGACATCTCTAAAATTAACTAAGTGTATTTTCTCATCTCGTAATTATTCGTTAATGTCTTTTTAATATTTGTCTCTTTGAGACATTTGCTCTAATATAGAAATCAAATTTCTTTATGTAATTTGACGGAGAAAGGGATGAGAAATACGGACGAAAACAAATTGTTAAAAGAGAAATGAAGAGATTTTAAACGGTTAAACTGATGAAAAACAATCTACCTAAAAAGAAGAGCAAAGTTTTTTCACCAGGATTTATTTAAAAGTTGTGCATGAGAACGCATCTATATGTTTGACGAGCGATGCGAAAAGTTGTCGTTTGTCGAGTTTGTTAAAAAACATAAAAAGCCAGTTTGACTTTGAAAAGTAAAGAGAATGAGAAAAAGAAGAGAGAAAGAAAATTAAAAGCACTAAACTAAAGGAAACTATTAAAAAATCTGTACCACTTGCGATGTACCTGCGGTTGTTTCCGCTCTTTCTCTTTCATACTAGTCTTCAGGTAGAAGTCTTTACGAGATAATTTTCAAGACTTCACTAAAGATATTAGATTTCAGATTTTCTTCTTGTATACATTCAAGAAAATCTAAAAGGTTCTCACGCTTACATCGAAAAGAGTCAAATTTTGTATTTTTTCTCTAAATTTATATAGACAGTATATTTTAATAATAATAATCTTGATAATAATCTCAGTATATTTCAATAATATCGATCAATTTAATAATATATCGATCACTCTCCGAATAAAATTTTCTTTACTTCATTAAAAAAAATTAAATATGATTTTAAACATTTGAATCATGTATTTCTATTTGTTCCATTTTTTTTTCAATTACAAAACGTCCACAACGGAATTTTGTGAGTAATTACTCGGATGTGTGTGCGTCGCTCGTATATATTTAAATCGGTAACGGAATGATTAATTTTGCTTACAAAGAAAAAGAATCACAAACTTGTGACTCGTTATCTTCGACGTATACCTTCTTATTTTTTTCTCTTCCGCTGAGAAGTCAGCATCTTAAACTGACGGTGATTGTCGCGAAAAGCGAGCCGACAAAGACATCCCTGAGAATTTTTACGGGACTACAGACCCTTAAAGGGCCGTCTACAATGAAGGTAGTAAGGCTGTAAGAGTAGAGTAAGGTTCTTGGAATTATTTCATTTTTGTCTATACAAATAATTATTTCGCGTTTTTTAACACGCGTCTTTCATTGGCTAACAGTAAGGCAGTAGGTAGTGCGAAATAGGAATTGTCAATTTCGTTATTTCCGTTGTTCTTCAACGAAAAATAATTTACTCTCTACTCCTACAGCCATACTATCTTCATTGTAGACGGCCCTTTAAGCAGCATGAAGTTTCAGTCTTTTGGTAGCATGGTAGCATGGAGGGGATGCGCATACAGTTTCATACCGTGTACGTGTGAGTCCTTTCATGCTGTCGGAGTCTAGCATCAATGGGCTGCTCAAGGTTTCTCGTGAAAAAACCTCTCCCCCCTTTCCTCTTCTCTCTTCCTCTTTCATCTCCAAACAATTACAGGTAATTGCGTGAATAAATCGTTTGTAGTCTACGAAATTTATTCAAATTACCGTCGCTCATTGCCACCCTTCTGATTTAATTAATAACTTTGCTCACGTGAATTTTCTGCACGAAAGGGAAAAAAAGAGAGAGAGAGAGAGAGAGAGAGAGAGAGAGAAGAAAAAATCAAATGTTATTCAATTTTCTGTAACTTTATTATACCAATCTTTCTTTAGTTTAATAAATAGTTTTGCTATATCATCAATACGTGCATAAAGTCAAAAAAAAATAATATACATATGTTATATAACTTAATATAATTTTAGACACTTTGAATCATATATCTCCATTATTTTCAATAAGAACGACGGAATTTTATAAAAAGTGAATAAAGTGAGGAAAGATACAACAGTTAAGAATTTTTTTTATTGAATTGTCTAGAAAACAAAAAGACATACAAATGTCTAATTTCACCATGATACAGTTTAAATCTTTGTTTACACTCATGCAAAAGACAAAAGGTCTACAACGTGTATGTGAAATTAGTGAAAGTATAACATCATGCAAATATCGGTAAAATGTCATGAGTTGAATGTTGTTTAACAATAAGATGCCGCGCCGCTTCCTCAGTCGTGTAATGAGAGAGCAACTTTTCGTTCTTGTTACTAAATTGTCTTGTTATTTATATTCTACTATTATTTTAAATATAAATTATCGGATTTTGTGGTTAATACAATTTATATTAGTTTTTATTAATGTTATTAGTATTGTTCTTATTAAATATTTATTATTATTAATATTTTCGACTTTAAGTTTTGTTAAACATTAGTTTAACAAATGTTACGTCAATTTTGGCCATCTTGCGATTTTTTAATCCAATTGCAAGTGTCAATTTTACACATTCTTTCATTTACAAATTCTTTATTATAAAATTTTTAAAAATTATGAAATTTTTTTATCAGGAAATCAATTATTTATTATAAAATTACAAATTTCTAGACAAAAAAAATAAGAACGTATCAAGAGTAGTCTCTAAAAACGATTTTTATCTTCTGTCAATGAAATAGAACTAACGTAAATTGTTTCTCGCAGAAAACTTTTAATTTATCTACACAACTCAGGTCATTGTATTAATATTCTGCTCGTTTGTTTGTCAACCGATTCATCAAAAACTTACTCAATGGTTCTTTATGAGAGGTTTTCCTAGAAAATGTTCATTAGTCTGACTTCTAAAAAGTGCAAGTTCAGTCAATTTTTAACAAATTGTCTAAAGCTCTACACACAGCGCATATCTATCTTCGTTCCTCCGTCTTTCCGGTCTCTGTCACAATACCTGCGTCTCTCTCACTACAATAGCGGCGTTCCTCTCGTTCCTTGCGTCTCTCATTATACTGCCTTCGAAATACGAAAGAAAATCTTCTCAAACAAAATACCTTGAGTGCGACTTCCGAGTCGATTTTGTTTTTATCAATGACCATTTCAGATTACAGTTTTTTTTTTTTGCTAGGAAAATCTACCTTTCTATTGTTCCCAATCTCTATTGTTTCCACCTTTTTAGAATTCACGACCTTGATTTTAAGTAATAATTGTGTAATAATTGTGGACCGTTCTCTTCGAATATTGCTGCATGCTCGCGCTACATTTTCCTGTCTATTTCTTGAGATCTCGAATTGGATCCTGTCTAGAAGCGGTCGTGACTTCCGCCGCGGCGAATGCCACTGCTCGCGCTTACGTATACGGACGGGAGTGACAATCAAGACGAGAGAAAGATAAATGGTGTCTCGTTCTTTTTGAACACCTTCGAGTGATGCTCATTCTACTTAAGCTGTCGATTAATCGTTCCGAGTAGTTATCGCTCCAACGGTATTCTTAATTGCAAAACCGTGACTGGACTCTCGCAGAAGAATAAGAATTGATCATTTTCATGATGCGCGAGCACAAATTCGAGCTGTCAAATTTTCTTATTATAAACATTTCTTTACTTTTTTGTAAATTTTCGTATTAAAATTTCTTAAAGTAATTAAAGTGTAGCAAGTATCACACACACACACACACAATCACTGTGCGTTAATTAATAATCTATTCAATCTCCGAGCAATTTCCGTGTCGATTGATTGCTGCCACTTAAACTCGAAATAGCTCGCACGAATGAAGTGACACGCGTATAGAGAGAGAAAGAGCGCGTATATACATATATATACATATATTTTTTTTTTCAAATTAAATAAAACAAAAAAGTGGCGAATAATTGTTGCACGAAACAAACAAGCTTTGCTATTATATGTGACCGGTGAGAAAAATTTGCCAAGTTTACCGAGTTTTTATGTCGTTAACAAAATGTTTCGCTGACGAAGCATCAAATTTAACAGACTCGGCGCATTTTTCTCGATCAATCTAATCTCTTGTTATTCTAGCAAACATTTTTTTCCCGTAAATAAATTTTTAAAATAAAAAAAAAAAAAAAAAAAAAAAAACGCCGTTATAGAAACATTAAGCAATTAGCGAATCCTCTCATTCGAGAGTCTCATTCGACACATGTCTGGCTTCGTCGCTTCGCGTACGTGTTTCTTCATTTTGCTTGGCTACATTATGTAAACATATCACGAAGCACTTCGGACGAAACTTGGTTTGCTAACTTCGGGTGATTAATGAATGAAATAGAAAGACTGATAGAAGACTCTTTTTTATTGATCTTTCGAAGCACGTGCATATGCAGCGCTCGATACACGCGCTCGGTTCTTCTCGAAAACGTAACTTACACACATTGCTTTGTGTCAAAACCACACACACACACACACACACAAAAAGAATACATTTGCAGTTACACTGCGCGAAATCGTGTCTTTATTCATTTTATTCATTTTTGACACTGCGCGCACACACACGCATCGGCCGTTACTTTGGACACACACATCAGCCTTTTGCAGCGCGAAACTTTCCCGAGCATTATTTCTCTTGTAATTACGAGCGATTCTCCCCGATATCTCCGCAGGTGTACAAAAGCCTGGACATCATTACCGCAAAGGTGACCGCGGCAGAGAGACAAACAGCTCCGCATCATATGCTGGACATCGTGGATCCGCTGATGACGAATTTTACCGTGATTGACTTCAGAGATCAAGCTTTGACGATTGTAATCCTCCATCCATGTCATTCTGTTCTCCTTTTTTTTTTCCCGCGCTATCGAAACCAGCCGGCGTTGCACGTGGCGCCTGTAATAACTGAGAGAGAGATTGCGCGTTACATCGAGCGATTATTCCGGCGATTGTTAACTCTTTGCGGACAGATCTCGAAAATGACTTACGAGTCGGACAGTCTGTGAGATTCACGCGACTTTAAAAATTATTAAATATCTCTGCGAAAAATCAATATTTTGCTTTTTTTTGTTTTTTTTTATCGAAAATTTGAATTCGATTTTGCGTCAATCAAAAAAGCAAATTGAAAAATTTCTAGTAGTTAGATATAAGCGAAGAAAAAAAACTAAGTTTTATTATAGAAACGCCGATGCGCAATTTTCGAGTGGAGATCTGAGAGACCCATGTCTGTCCGTGAAAAGTTAAAAAATCAATTCAGCGCGATATCGAGTCGCAATTAGCGCGTAAACAATGCGATGTATTTAATTTACACGTTGCCAACATCGTGTAACATCTGTCCGAAAAATTACACGAGTCATTCTCAATGTTAATAAAAGACGCACAAAGAATGGTTGATAATGAATCGCAGATGTCGCGAGAGATATGGTTTTTTTTTTTTTCTTTTTGTTTCGGCGGTGCGATTTAACGATTGTAATTACGCCCGAGCGGGTGGTTTCGCGCGTGGTTTCCATCGCGATGGCTTCGCCTCGCTCGCGCGCGCGAAATGGAGTTTATAAAATAAAGATCTCGAACGAAGCCAGTCCAATCAAAACGCTTTCCCCTCTGATCCTCGCGAAGACCTTGATACGATCATTAGCCACGGTCTCTCGCGCGGATCGCTTTGCTGTTCTCGGTTCCCCCGACTGTTCCTTTTCCTGATCGATGTAGATAGACAACCTGCTGGCCAAAAGCAAACTGCCCATTGTCGTCGGCGGCACGAACTACTATATAGAATCTTTGCTATGGGAGATTCTTATAACCGAGCCAAAGGATCGATCGAAGGCGCGAGCCGAATCAACGAGCGCGTCGCTCGCGAACAGATCGGACGATCGATGTAAAGACGAACGGAACGATGACAATGACGAGGATGATAACGACAACGACGAGGACGAGGCTGCGCCGTCGAAGAGGTTGAAATTCGACGCGAGATTGTGCGACGACAGCAACGAAGAACTTCATCGGAAACTGATGGAAGTCGATCCGGAAATGGCACGAAAGTTGCATCCAAACAACAGAAGGAAAGTAATCAGGTAAGAAATGTGAAGAATTCGCAATGCCGGATCGAAATAGAAAATTGAATTTGCCATCGACAAATATTTCGAACGAATATAATCGATGAAATCGATGACGAATTCGCACGCTACTTTCGATCGATAAAATAAAAAAAAAATGTTACTTGTCGTTCGCAGCTACATCTGCGATGTACACCGAAAGTTTACTTACGATTAGTTTTTTTCTGTTCATTTTTACGATGTATTCCGACCGACGAAAATGTGATGTGAGACAACCAGTGGAGGAAACCACACGCTGTCTGGACGACTCTCACACATAGACTCTCTACTCACGCACACACATAGGCACGTTCGGGATCTATCCGTATGACTCGACGACCGGATATAGGTCGTCTATACCGGCACCGAGTGTCTCTGTGCGTAAGTAGAGATGGAAAAAAATAGTATGCGCTCGTATTCCCGTCACACGTTGAGTGTGAAAAGAGACAATCATTAATCAAGCGGGACGGGATAGGTTTCTCGGACACGGTTGTGGTAGGTGTGTGTTCAATTCGTTGAACTCATTAGCATTTTTTTGCCCAAATAAGTTTCAAGGCGACGATCGTAGAAGATCTCCCGAAAACGTTACAAATTTAGACACCGCGACCGTCTGCGACTGATAAAAAAAATTCTGACCTATATTCGCCGAGATGCGGAATCGGATACTACACACACATACACAGTATATCGCGCCGGTCTTATCGGTCTTTATCGGTTGTCCAGCGTGAAATCGCGCGTGCGAAGTAAAAATGGTCGGAAAAAAAAAATGTCGAAGGTTTTTTTTTGACGTCGGAGACGAGCGACAGTCTCCGTAGAGATTGTGACATTTGCTCTTAGAAAATTATATAACAACGTAATTATATAAATTGATAACACAATTTGGAGAAGAGAAGAGAGATAACGACGAGAGTCGACACACCTGAGTCGATGATCGTCTCGTTATCGAATAAGTTAATATTTGATTAATTTTTCCGTATTATTAATCAGTTAAAACCTTTAACCCGACTCAAAAAAAAAATAAATAAATAAATAAAAGAAAAAGAAATGCACTCGTGACACACTTGCGTAGCTTTATCTGAGTGAAGACGCTCGTTAGCGAAGAAGATCGAAAAAGAATTCGCGCTGCGAGCGATAACATTTTGGCCTGATTTCGGCGATATACATCTATTGTTGTATATATCGATTGTCGCGGATTACAGCGGATATGATATAGATAAGCATACAAAGCTATTGTTCTCGCAATTGAATAATTAATTAGACGGACTCGCGCGCGCTGCGCAGTGATGTTGCAAGTGTTTAATAATAAACAATTTTTCTCTTACTACAAAAATATGTAAAGAAAAAAAAAAAAACAATCTTCGAGATACAATTTAAAATGTTTTCACGCGATGAAGTCAAATGTCATTTAGGCAGCGGATAAATTTAGCAGATAAGTTTTGAAAAAGTGAGAAATTGCTGACTTCATTTACACATTTTATCGCAACTTCTTCTTTTTCAATTGAGCACCGCTGGTCGTCAAACGCAAGCAAATGCCTTTGCAATCTCTTTCTCTGTCTGTCTGTCTGTCTGTCTCTCTCTCTCTTTCTGTCAGCGTCGAACGCTGCGAAAAATGAACAATGAATCAGCTATTTGAAGAAACCTGTTTGAACCCTTGTATTGTACCAAAATGCAAAGGCATGCATACATTCTCATCTGAATCTATGTGAGAAACACATAACATAAATCGATTACGTTAGTTGGTCTTAAATTAAAGCATTATCTCTTACACAAACTTTCGAGCATTATCTCTTACACAAACAATCGGCTGATAACGCACAACTGTAAATGTCGTAACTAATCGTAGGTCAGTAGAAAGACTCGGTTGCGAAATTCTTTCCACTTTCGCGCGTCAACTCTCGTTACATCAGCGAGAGTATGAGTCAACAATGTATGTTCACTTCCACAGTCAGAGAAGACAAGCGATTAAATTTGTTCTCCGGTCAAAAAAAAAAAAACAATTAAACTGTTAATTAATTATGCGAATGAAATGATATTTGTTGTCGCCGCGACGCTGATTGATTGATTTTCGGCTTTGATTTGTGTGGTTGGTTTGCAACTTTGACAGCTCACGGAAATCACTGGTGGTTTAAATATTTATTTCGAAATTAATTTAAAAAATTTATACATATACGTCATATACAATCGACAGAGCGGCCGCGCACGCGCCTGCGGTGTAATCTTTTAAAATATATTTGAGAAACTTTTGTGTTCTCTGAATGTAGGTCCACCGGATATTATTAATTAATGCACCCCCCTCGGTATATGTACGCAGATAACGATCGATGGCGAAGGATATATCCAGCGCGCAAGAAGTGGCCAACTTCTTATTTAGCATATATGCTTATTAACACGATTAAGATTACCTAACCATGTATCACGCGATAAAGAGGGAAGTTAAGCACATATAACGCTCAAATTAATACAAAAATTTTACATTTCTTTGTTGTTGCATTTAAAATTATAATTCGTGGATGGAAACATTGATTAATCGTGTTGCTTTGTTATATATATCCGAATTCACAATTAATTAATTATCTCTCATGTCCGCGCGATTGGGAAACCGATGCGTTCTCGAGCATCAAACTAAATAAAATAACTAAAAGAAATTGTTTCTCTGGGTTTTTTCCACGATCTTTTTTCGTAACTAACGTTATCATAACTTTGACTGACAATTTTTTTTTGTACCTTTTTTCTCTACCTGAAAGAAGGGAACTTTAGCACAAGATGTGATTTTCTCTACCTGGAAAAAAGAACTGTAGCACATGGTTGATTTCAAAGGAAGTTTGACAACTCGGAAAATGCAAACTGACCGTTACAATGACATAGCCACCAGCTACGTTTAAAGTTGCTTTTCCTTTCTTTTCCGTGCGAAAAAATCTCCATCTCGTCTCCATCTTGTCCTATCTTTTGCAATACAATACTCTTTCTCAATAATGCCGAGATGAGGCGGTGAGGAGAAGAGTTCGTAAATGTACGAATAAAACGACCGCTTCAGAAGCGAGCATTCAATTAACCTTCTTGCCATTTCTTTGCACGCAGTCAATCGCGATGATTGTGCGCGACTGACTTTATTATTAAGTGATATGATTTTCTTGTGTTCACCGCGCGCGAACTTAATCTTCGATGACGCGACCACCATCAATCTTTGAAGACGCGTCTTCTTTGATGTGAGAGAAAATTGAATTTTATATTTAATTTACTTAAATGGAATTTTACTTAATTTACTTTAGACCCGGTAGCCCGGTAATTAAAAGCGATTTTTTGCCAAGTTTGCGTGTGTCCTAATTTAACATGTTACATGTAATTTTTTTCCGTAAGTAAATAATTCACTTAGGTAGAGGTCGCGTTTTATTAACGCGACTAAGACGTAAAACATTTATTTCACGTATATTCGTCGATAATAGAAACACCGTCGAAACTCAAACCCCTTTTAATGGTTTCTCTTTACGATAAACCGTCGTTATTGAAGGTCTCATTACAAAGCGTCTCGCGTCTTGCAAAAAAGTGTAATAATATACATTTTTGGCGCATTAATTTTTATTTTGTTTGTTTTTTACGAACAAGTCCCATTGAGCATCTCATATCTTTTTCCGAGTACTGTGGCAGTTTCTCTCAGTTTCTTTGTTTCACGAAGTTTTAAGAGTGATCTTCTGCGTAACTTTTAAATCCGTAAATTCACACGTTCGCATTTAACGAGACTTTTACAAAAACAGATAAGACGTTGTTTTTCTTTTTTCCATTCCATAAAAAAAAATAATTTTTTTACATTTTTAAGTAACGCCAGACTTTTTCAAGGCCAGGTACTTATATAAGAAAAAGATACTTATATAAAAAAAAGAATTTATGATAGTTATAAATTACTTTACATTTGCGCAAGAGACCAGAACGAGGGTTTTCTATTGTTAGACTGAGAAGCTTGTACGTGTGTTTGTTTGAAAAACGATTAATGAATTATTCTGCTGTAAGAGAGGTCTAAACTGCCGCTCTGTATGAGAGGTAAATATGTAAAAGACGATATTATATTTGTTTTACATTTTTACTTCTTTTCATATTGAAGATGATTAGTCACTCGTGAAATAGATAGTTAATATTTGCAAGAAGAAAAAACAGATTAATATAAGATAGTATCTTAAAAAAAAAATTAAAAAGAAGGGTTTTCTTTTCTTGAGTAAGTGCAGACATTCTTGAGCGCGAGCGTATATATTGATTTCTTGCCTTCAAATTCAAGGTCTCGTATGTTCTCGTAGGGGGAGGTATATGTCCTCGTAGCGCGACACAGGACTGAACGACTCCTTGTTGAATTTCTTATCGCTTTTTTTTTTTCGCAAAAGCGCCGGAATGATCAAATAAAAATGTACGCGCACGTATCAAACGGCCGTTATTTTTACGTACATAAATAGCAAAAGAAAATCCGCGCTCTAGACAAATTGCGCTCTACACAAATATCTCTCCGAGAATTTAACGTTCAAATAAATTTCTCGAGAATGGCCTTCAACTTTGCAATTCGCGTTTCCGATCATTTACTTCGCAACTACGAGCCGGGAAGTGCAGAGGTTTCTTTTTCTTTTAAAGCGCGCGAGTAACGGGAGAAAGAGAGAGCGAGTTCGCGGCAAAATACTAATAATTTTACTGAATCAGAGCGCTCTCGAGAGATAAGCTGCTCGATAGGCCGCTCCTACAACAAATTATGTAGATCGCAGTATTTGATTAGCGGTAAAGCGGGGAACGATATATATAACGCGCCACGTGTACGTGTGACGCTACGATAAAGAGGATCCTCCTTTTTGCTCCTTTAATGAGCTTGGTGACACTTGTTTGATTTTTGTTTGTTTGTTTCGTGGAATATTCTTTGCAACAATTTTCTCTCGTCTCAACTTTCATTCGGTCTCTTCGGTCGTTCGCGCAAATTTGAAAAGAGCGCATCTATAAACGCGTTTCTTTGAACGACCGAATTTAGCTGCATCTTAAAAGGATTAAGTTACAGAAATTTTAAGTATGATAAATCGATTGTATTTGAAGAAACTTTGAGAACTAACCGGGTGATATAAACTCCTTCTGTGATGAAAAATTCATTTTCATCACTTTGTTCGATATCCGGACTTTTTTCGCCACGCAAATGCACTAAATTTATTTCAATGTCCTGAGAGAGAGAGAGAGAGAGAGAAAGCATTATTTATTTTTGACGCAGTCAATAGGTCAGTAGGGAATCCATCTTCATAATCTCACCTTGACTGCGTAAGGCGCCTATAGGCGCTCGATGAGAGATGGTCTCTCGATGCGTAGGAGGGAAGAGTATAGGCCTGAGCCTATAGCCAGAAATGTTTTTTTCGGTAACGCCGATGCTCGATATGTAATGCTCATGTCAAGCTAACAGCGTTTATAGTTGCTATTCATTTTAAAAAGCTTGGAGAGATCAAAATTACAGTAGTGCCCTCGCTGATTTGGCGCGTTTTCTGAGCGTCTCGCAGTCAAAAGGTTAAAAGCGCAACATACTAAAAAAAAAAAAAAAAAAAAAAAAAAAAAAATATACACAAAAAGTAAGAAGAAAAGAAACTTAACGAGAAAATAATAACAATAATAATAAAATCCAGCCAAAGAAAGAAAAACGAACAAAAGCTGACAGGAATAAATGCAAATTAAGAAAAACAAAAGCATAATTAAATATTGTGAGTACAAGTTAGATACATAGAAAAATACATACAAACTCCTCGTACAAGATGGAAGGCTTATATAATACCTGATACTTATATATAAGTTATATATATAAGTATCAGGTTGCTCTTTAAAATCCTGATGAAGTGAGCTGAAATGTTCACGAAACGTTGGTATAAGAATGACACTAACGCGCTTCAACACCCGAAAAACATCTTTGCATGTTAACAACACATGTAATACAACACACTGCGAAAGCATCAAATATCAGATCAAAAGCAATATGTTTTTCCGCTGGGAAAACGGGTTTTTGTTACTTTTTTCGAGTTTGTGCTGTCATCAACAACTTTTCTAATCTGTTTTGAGAATTTGACGCAATAGTATTTATGTTTACTTGAAATATCAGATCGATAGTTTTTTGATAACCGAAATAGCTTTCTTCAACAGCTCGCCGCTGTGCCCGTTATCTTTGATGCTACTTGACGTCAGCATTGTCAGTAGCTAACAGTCTTTATCTTCAGCAGGTAGTTTCCTTACTTAATCATATCGTTAAGAACCTGATTAGTCTGGCGCCCAATCTTTGATGATAATTCTCTTCGAGAGTTTAACCAACGTCTTGTCATTTTTCTAGTAGTAACCAGCGATAACTAAACACAAGGAATCAGCCGTGGCAAAAAATCGAGACAAAATAAACTCGCGCGATCTCAATATTACAAGTTTACATACATAAGTACATACATAAGTACGTTGATTTAGCGCTTACACGCGTGCGCGAATTCGCAAATCACGTTAAAGTATACGTCAACATATATGCGATACAATCAAGCGCGCGATTATCATTCGTTGTAAAAATGGCAAATTGTCGTGTTATAAATTGTTTCGAGCGCGATTGTAACGACGGCGGAGAAAATATGTAACGACCGAGTAAAGTGGGTGGACACGAACGAGTAGCGCGACACACGTGTGTACACGTGTGTGACGCACAAAAGCGAGAGAACAGACTCTCTGCTAGAGAACTCTCTCGTTTGCGAGAAACTCACCGTGGAGGCTCTTACGTAACATTCCGGTAAGGCGTGTTCTTTTGCTGATAAAGTGTATATCCATAACGATCCGAGTATGCGATAATTACGATTCCTGATCGAAAGATCGAACGGCCGAGAACGACTCGTCGATCGAGCTTTAAACGATCGAAAAAAAAAAAAAAAAAAAAAAAAAAAAGAGAACAACCGGATCGACATTCGTGTCACATTCTTACACACACGTCTTTATACGGTTATAAAAAAAAAAAAAAAAAAATATCGTTAAAAAAGTCAAACTGGGTGAGTTACGTGTTCCGAAATTTACACATTTTGTGCCGTTAAAAGAAAGTTGATTTTCTTGCGACCTTAATTGAAACGTCATAAAATTTCGATCGGTTGAATAAATTAAGTTGCAATTAAGGAATAAAACAAGACACAAGATATGACGATAGCGCGCCTATATAAATATCACAAGATATGGCAACTCTCGTGTGAGAAGATTCGTCGAATATTTCGACAAATTATTCAGATATTTCAATCACTGACATTTCTTTTAGAGCTCTCTCTCTCTCAAAAAATATATATATATATATGTTGACACTGCGCAGATATTTAATCATTGACATATTTCTCTGAGAAACAAAAATATACATATTTCGTATTTCGCTATAAAAAGATTCGAAAAGGTTAATATACTCGTAAATGCCGAGATATCGATCAGTCATTTACTTTAGTTTACGACTTAAATCGATTTGATACGAAGGTAATTCGAATTTTCAAGGCGCAGTAAAAATTTCGCAAATCTCTTCTCTATCGCAGATCTAGATTCCGCGTACGTGTATGTTCGCTTTATTGTTGATTTGCATCAGCTTGTTATTAAATGAAAGCAAAGTTTTTCGGTAGCCGGTGTTAGCGTGAGTAAGCATGCGTGACAACCGTGCACTTTGCAAATGACCCATTGCAAAACCGGACCTCCTTTCAAGTACCCCAGCGAAATAATTTCAGTCATTCTGGTCGATCAATAATGCGTGTTCCATTCGCGTTGTTCATTTAAAAGTCGCGGCGACTCCATTTGTACACTCGCACATTACAGATCAATAGAAGTGTATATCTCTCTTGTACTTTATTCTCGCGTTTTTAATCTAACGAGCAAAATGCGAGCTTGTGTCAGAATTAAAAATATTTTCTTTCTCTCTCTCTTTCTCTCTCTCTCAAACCTTCTCTCAACAAAGCTTCGGACTCATTTGGTATCTGCTTTGCTTATTCCTCACTTTGACTACTTTGCTAACGAATATTTCTGGTGAATGCAACTTACGCCTGCAACGATTTTTTAACATGTGTATTAGATTTATTTTTGACGTTAAGTGGTACGAGCATATCTCGCCTTTCTATGAGAATCTGCGATAGCTCAAAATATGTAGCATCCAGAAAATCCTTCTTCATTGGATGTCTGATATATAATCTACGAGACCTCGAGTGTTGTACGACACTTTTGTCTTTAGAAGGGATGAGGGGTTGCGCTGCACGAGATCGGTTGGGGACTCTCTGGTTCTGCCTCAGTCACGAACAGAGATCTTTAGGCGTTCATTTAGAATGTGTTTCCGTAGACACATGGAATGCGATTCCTATGGACATTCG